>JAJOOH010005632.1:0-90047 GCA_029582605.1 Solanum gracilifrons
CCCCCCCCCCCCCCCCCCCCATTTTTAACTACTAATTCACGTTTACTATTTGATACCATATATATGTACACACACACAAACTCTATTGCCTTCAAGGAGGAAGAGGATGTAAGAGCCCAACAATATCATAATAGTCAGGATGAACAGTGGAAAAGTCATCAAGACAAGACGATTTGATCGTAATCAGGCCTCTCAATACTTAGGAAGATTTGAACATTACCTCTCAACTGAACAATGGTAAGGAGGTGTTTCAGTAAAAGCTTGATATTATCAGAGTATATAGATACCATTAGAGTATATACATACTTAGATGGTATCAATACTGGTTCAGTGAATAGAACAAGAGGGGGGAGGGAGGGTAATCAGGTAAATAGTTTGGGTGGTGGGTCCAATTATGGTAAATTGTCACGACCCTAGGATACCCCCTAGACGTAACAAGGCACATAGAACCTCGAAAGGCCCCATGTAAGCCAGTTAGCATACCATAACATAAAGTATTAGAACAATAAGAGTAAAAATGCATTTCAGTCCAAATAGTCTTTATAAAGGAAAGCGGAAGCCTAGACTAGTCTCAATTACCCATCTATTACGATTCATGAGTCAAAATACGGTCACAACCCCAAACAACATAATCCGAAATAGAAAGTACTAAAAATGAAACTCAAAGTGAAACTCCCGTCCTCGAACCATGAAGACTCACAACAAGCAAAGAGAATAGTAAAATCCAAGCTTGAACCAAATGATAACTGCCTTAAAAACCGGAACCTACACTTTGAGAAAAATGTAGAAAATATGGGTTAGTACAAAAATGTACTAAGTATGATAGTCATGCATAAAATCCTTGAAAACACGCTAAAAAGGACATTTTAGTAGAATGCATGCCATTTACTAGTTTAAAGCATCATTTTGAAGATAATGAAAAGATATAAGTCATAAGCATAAACAACTCATAAATCATCATATCATAATGGGAACATACCATAAATACCCTCAAAGCATACTTGTGTAATTCGTGAATAAGATTCCATAATCCCACTCATACTAAGTAAAGCTTCTTGAGTAACTAGAGTCCATATTTCATATTCTTGTTTATACTATCATAAAGGGAGATTAGCCTTAACCGACATAGACCATGTGAGCATACCATAGAATACAGTGTCTACCCTACACCGAAAAAGGGTTGTCCTACTTGCCTAAGGTAAAACCATACTCTTAGCTTACGTGGATCCACTAGCTAAAGACCTATGTGGACACATAGTTTATGGGATAAGGGGATTGCTACTACCAAACCCGGCCTCTACTAACGTGAGGGCTTCCATCCCAAGAGATTGTTCCTAGAAACCCGACCTCTACTAACGTGAGGGCTTCCATCTCATATCACTATCCACTCAATGCCATGCATAATTCCCATTGAGTTCATGTTATGTCTTGACTTAATTTCATAGTTACGGAAGAATGTCTTGATAGTCAATCCATATAATTCATACTAAAGCTCACAGATTTAATAGGTGAGACTAGTCTTCCAACCTTAGAATCACTATATGTGACAAACCTTTCACATCATATCATAGTCATACATAAGTGCGTACATGAGGATAATCATCCAATCAACACAACAATTAGATCATAATCATATTCACTTTACTCTCAAAGTGATCTAAAAGCATATACATAAACCACATTGACATGCATAATTCCCCTGCTTCGCCCTCCAAGGACCATAGATCACATTTAATACACATATCTAGAATACTACGTTAGACATGAATGAAAACATGATTCAATTACTAGATGCATAATTCTATCATATTCTACTTGCATAAATCAATACCCACACTTGAAGATCGAAATTGGGAAAATAGGGAAATTCATGGATTCTTGGGGAATTCAACATAAACCATATAAAATCATCAATATATCCACAATAAAACATAATTCAATCACTAAAAAGGAATCCATGGGGTTGAAGTCAAACCCTAACTTTTGGGATATCTAACTTTGAAATTAGAGGTTTTGGAGGGGCTCCATGGATGAAAAATATCCATGGATGAAGGATTACCATACCTTGGTGAAGAAATCGAAAAAATTTGAGTGAAAAATCTTGTTCATTCAACCCTAGCTTCATCTTCCTTCTTATTCTTCCTTGGAGTTCTAGAGAGAAGATTTTGGGGAAATTGGATTTTGATTTGGGAATTTGGAAATAATGATTTGGATGAGTTAGTTTAGGGACTTAAAAAAGTTATATAGTTAGTTTAATTTAGTGTAAAACGACGTTACTTAACATTTAATTAAAAAGGAAAACCCCAAAACACCCCAAAGTTTAACTGCCAAATGGCAATTCCCAGGCCCCATCCACGCCCACCACTGATGGACCGTGGGAGGACCCACGGCCCATGCTGGCAAGTCGTGGAAGGGGTTCTGAGGTATGCTTACTGGGCCTTGACCAACGGCCCTCACCCACGAGGCATGGGTCCACCTACTGGCTGTGGTTCCCCCTCGTGGGTGGACTACCCAGGAACTATTTTTTCACCTTTTGGAAGGTCCTCCTCAAGGACCCATGGTTAGTCCTTGGGGGGGGGGGTCGTACCTTGACGTTTTAACCCAAAAACATGTATAGTGAGTACCGGGAGTTATTTACGACTCTAACTTTCACATCAAGCCCTAGTTTAGCCTACTAGTTTTCGGAATTCTACATTATCTCCCCTTTGAGAACATTCGTCCTTACATGTCGATCTAGACGCCTTACAAAATTATAGACTAAAAACTAGAAGCCCATCAAGAACATGCATAACATAATGAAATCATAGAAAAGCTCATACCACACACATGACTTCCAAAACACTAAAACTCAAGAGTAACTAATTACCTCAAGATTGAATAGGAGTAGAAGGAAAAAGATGAGGATTCGACCTCCCAAGTAGCATTCTTAACTAGATGATTCCTCCATCAAAACTTAGCTGAAGCTATTTCCTCGTTTCTCAACCTCTTGACTTCCCGGTCTAAGATTTCTACCCGAACTTCTTCATATGAAATGATTTCGTCAACTCCCAACCCTTCTAAGGGCATAACGGACAACGAATCCCCAATACACTTTTTAAGCATAGAAACATGAAATACCAGGTGAACCGAGGCCAACTCATTTGGAATATCCAACTCACAGACAACTTTCCCAATATGCTTCAAAATTTGATATGGGTCTACATACTGTGGACTAAGTTTCCCTTTCTTGCCAAACCTCATCACACCCTTCATAGGTGAGATTTTCAAATAGACCCAATCATTAACTTCATATTCTATGTCCCTTCTTCTCACATCATTTTAAGACTTTTTCCTACTTTAAGCCATTCTAAAGCTCTCTCTAATAAGCCGAAATTTCTTAATAGCTTCATACACCGATTCGGGACCAATAACATCAATTTTACCTACCTCAAAGCAGCCAACCGGATACCTACATCTCCTACCATACAATGCTTCAAAACAAGCCATACCGATACTTGAGTGGTGACTATTATTGTAGGCAAACTCTATTAATGGCAAGTGGTCATCCCAATTACCTTTGAAATCTATAACTCATGCCCTCAATATGTCCTCTAAAGTTTGAATGGTCTATTCCGCTTGACCATCCGTTTGAGGGTGAAAAGCTGTGTTAAGCTACACCTTAGTGCCATTTCCTTTTTGGAATGACTTCTAATAGTGTGTAGTAAATGGAGTTCCCCGATCCGAAATAATGGATAAAGGAACCCCATATAACTTCACTATCTCTCTTATATACAACTTGGTATAGTCTTCCGCCTAATTAGAGACCTTAAAGCGAATAAAGTGGACTGATTTTGTCATTTTATCTATAATGACCCAAATAGAATCATGTTACCTTAGACTTAACATCCATCACAAAGGACAATTCGGAACCATTATGAACCATGACACCACCCTTGGTAAAATCCACTACTTGAACACCTAGCCGAGCCAACCTATGCACATCATGGACCAACTCTTTATTTTCATCTTCTATATGAGCCACACTACCCATGGACAATCTACTAAGTGTACCGACCCAGGGGTACCCCCTAGACGTAACATGGTGTATTCGACCCTGAAAGGGTCTCATACAAGCCCTTAGCTTCATCAAAACATAAGATCATAGAAAAGTAGAGGGAAATTTAAAAGTTTCTTTTATACAATCGAAAACATTCTCATAAGCAAGTGGAAGTCTTTTCTACATCTTTGTCTCAAACCATCTATTTAAACTCATGAATAAAAGTCTTGGGGTGCAGCCCACACAAATTCTAAAACATAAAGAGGATAAAGGTTTGTCCTCGAAGCTATGAGGACTCACCAAATCTTCAACTCCTCTAGATCCTTGAAACCTAGCCTCCAAGGAAACTCAAGCCTCCAATCCTACATTTGGTTAGAATGTAGGCAATATGCATTAGTACAAAATGTACCAAGTATGAAAGCTAGCACAACGTCATAAGAGCATCTCAAATGGTTAGTTAACATAAGACATAAACATAAGAGACAATAACATAGTCATAACATAATCATCATAGTCATAGCATGGTCTCCAACATAAGCTTCATATAAACATAAGTCAACATAAGACATAGTTGATGAGAATAGGAGACAATTCATAATCACATAAGCATAATAGACTCTTGGTTATCTTTACCCTCATAGTCTAAGTGCATTGTTAAGTCATAAGTCTTTCTACCGTAAGGGCACCATACTTCTAAGTAACCTCAAGACACGCTTGTGCAATACATGAAAGGTATCCCATACTACCCTTCACACTAAACATAGCCTTGAAGTCATCTTAGTCATACTCACCCTCCTATGATCTTACTTAATAGCTTACTTCATAAAGATAAATGAACTACTACCTTAGTCAATCATATCTTGGAAGGCAACTATGGCAACAACCCATGCTAAGTCATACTACATAAGGGAACCCTTCACACTAGCCTCAAGTCACACTTGTGCCATGTATGGGTAGCATCCCATACTACTACCCACACTAAGTGCTTCTTTAGACTATCATGAATGTTCACTAGTTGGGGACTAATCACTCTAGTCTATTTGCCTCTATTCATATAAGGTACTTCTCTACTTAGTACTAGGCAATTCATCACACATGAATGAGAACAAGACATCAATTCAAGGCTACCAAGGAATAGCACCCTACATGCAAGACCAAGCTAGTCATCCAACTAACATTACCTTACTATGCTAAGTCAAGCTACCATGGAGACATAATATCATACTAGTCCAAGCTATCTAAGGAATAACTCTCTAATAGGCTAGACCATGCTATCATCCTACTAACATAAATAGGTTAAGCTAAGCTAACTAACTTGGATGACACACTAACATGCAAGTTCAAGCTACTCTAGGAAAGGTACAAGTGTCCTATCCTAGCTACCATGAAATAGTCCTAAACCAACTAAGTCATGCTACCCTTACAAGTGTACTAGAATACAAATGCAAGCTATCCATAGGGGAGTATGATTCTCAACCCTAAGCTATCCTTAGGAGAGTATGAGTCATCAATACCAAGCCACCATGACTAACCTAACTCAAGCTATCCTAGAAATGCACCTTACAATGCAAGAAAAGCTACCCTTAGGAGAGTATGGATCTTGAAGACTAAGCTACCCTTAGGAGAGTATAAGTCCTCTATCCCGAAGCTACCATGAAATGGTCTTGGCCAAACCAAGTCAAGCTACCATGAATGCATCCTAACAATGCTAGTTCAAGCTACCTATATGAGAGTATAAATCCTCAATCCTAGGCTACCATGAATACTACTAACTCATGCTACCATGACATGCATTCTACAATGCAAGTCAAGCTATCCCTTAGGTGAGTATAGATTCTCCATCCCAAGCTATCAACCATGGCCTTATCCTACTAAGCCAAGCTATCCTTAGAAGAGTGTAAATCCTCAATCCTAAGCTATCCTATCTTGATTTTGTCTTGCCAAGTCAAGCTACACATGAAGGGATCATATATCACAACTTTAAACTATTCTAGTCTAACATCTTTGATTCATTTTAGGTTATAAAGTCAACCTAGAATCCTTCTATGTGAGAGAACTTGAATCTCCTAGCATATTCATGTCTAAGTGTATAAGACAAAGAGAATACACAACAAGATCACTTCATATTGACTTTACCCCCAAAACCCTAACAATGATGGCTACAAGCCCTACTTTCAAGCTTAACTTCATTCTATCATGATCCATGTCTAAATTACAAGCTATTCAATCACATTCTTTACCACTAAGTGATTCTAGTTATAATTGATTCATAAAGGTTCAAATCTAACTTTACAAGTCAATATCCTTCCTATTCAATCAAGTCTAGTTCAATTCATGATTAGATGATCCTAACTATGATCAATTAGTATTCAAGATATTGATTTAGGAAGATCACTTTTGAACCTTCAACTTTGTCTCTAATGGCATAAACCCACAAAGATCACATTCATCAATTTAGATTAGGGTTTACCATAGAAATCACATGAATTCATCGTAATATCACTAAACAAAGCTAAATCAATCATAATTGGGTGATATCCACTAGATTGGAATCACACCCAAACCCTACCCACAATGCAAGCACAACCCTAGCTAGAATTGGGTTTTTGATTTCACAAGTGGGGAAACTATGGGGGCTCTATGGGTGAAAGAACTCATAGATGAATAGGCTTCACATACCTTTAATCAAAGCCCTAAATAAAGATTGAATCAATGGAGAAAACTAGACCTAGGTGCTGCTCCAACTTCTTCTTCTTCCTTGCTTCTAGAGAGAGAATATTTGGAGAGTAATTTGGGGGTTCTAAGATGAATGAGCTAATGAATTAGTTTTAGGATCTTATTAGGTATTTATAGGTGGTTATTTAAATACTTAACCGACCCCCTAAGCCCTTAATTAGTTATCTAAATTAATCCCAAACACCTAACTTAAAACTAAAAAGTCAAAACCTGGCAGCATCTACGACCCTCCACCTACGGACCGTAAGTGAAGCTACAGGCCGTCAACCACCTCCGTGGTTTGTACCTGAGGCTCATATTTGAAGGCCTGGTGCAGGCCTTGACCTACACCCAAGACCTACGGGGCATGGTCTTGTCTACTGGGCGTGGTTTGCCATCCGTAGGTCATACATTTTTCTCAGATTTAGGGACTGTTTTGGGATCCTCCTCAAGGACCCCTTGGATGGTCCTTGGGGAGTCGTACCCAGACGTTTAACCCCTAAAACCCCTATTTTAAGTACGGGAACCATTTTTACATGTTTTAATCCTCATACGACACTCCAAACCTCTTACCAAAGGCTCTAGAACTCATTAGTTAAACTTACTAAATTATAGGGTATTACACTAAGTGCATCCGCTACAACATTAGCTTTACCGGGGTGGTAAAGGAAAGCCATGTCATAATCCTTCAAAAGTCCTAACAACCTTCTTTGTCGGAGATTCAAGGCTTCTTGACTAAACATGTATTAAAGAGCCTTGTGATAAGTGCAAACATTAGCATGGACCCTATATATGTAATGTATTCATATTTTAAAGGCAAATACTACCGCCGCTAATTCAAGATCATGAGTCGGATAATTCTTCTCATATACTTTGAGTTGTCTTGAAGCATAAGAAATCACTTTACCATTTTGCATGAGGACACATCCCAACCAAACTCTAGAGGCGTCACAATATATAACAAAACCATTCGTACCCTCCGGTAAGGTAAAAACTAGAGCAAAAGTAAGTCTATCTTTATACTCTTGGAAGTTTTTATCACAAGCCTCTGACCGCTCAAACTTAGCCTTCTTTTGAGTCAAAGTAGTCAACGGAGAAACAATGGATGAAAAACCATCAATAAACCTCCTATAGTAACCGACCAAACCAAAAAAGCTTATAATGTCGAAAGGAGTTAAGAGGTCTAGGTCAACTCTTGACTACATCCGTCTTTTTAGGATCCACCTCGATACGCTTGCTTGACACAATAGCACCAAGAAAAGGTACGGACCTTAGCTAAATTCACACTTTCTAAACTTTGCAAAAAGTTGTTGGTCCTTAAAAACTTGCAATACAATCCTCAAATAGTCCACATGTGCATACTCACTCGTTGAATAGATCAAAATATCATCATTAAACACATTAACTAACATATCAAGGTATTATCTAAAAAGCCTACTCATCAACTCCATAAATGCCGCCGAGGCATTTGTCAACCCAAATGACATAACCATAAATTCATAGTGACTATACCGGGTCCTAAAGGCCGTCTTGGGAATATGATTTGGCTGAGGTAGTTTAGGGACTTAAACACCTAAGATAATTAGTTCAATTTAGTGTAAAACGACATCACTTAACATTTAATTAAAAAGGAATCACCAAACCATTAAGTTTAACTGCTAAATGGCAGTTCTCAGGCCCCATCCACACCCACCACTAACGGACCGTGGGAGGACCCATGGCCCGTGTTCGCAAGCCATGGTAGGGGTTCTGAGACATGGTTCCCAGGGACTTAAGCAACGGCCCTCACCCATGAGGCGTGAGTCCATCAACTAGCTGTGGTCCCCCCTCGTTGGTAAACTGCACAGGCACTATTTTTTCACCTTTTGAAGGGTCCTCCTCAAGGACCCATGGTTGGTCCTTGGGGGGTTGTACCTTGACGTTTTAACCCAAAAATATGTATATTGAGTACCGAGAGTTATTTATGACTCTAACCTTCACGTCAAGCCTTAGTTTAGCCTACTAGTTTCTAAAATGTTACATTATCTCCCCCTTGGGAAAATTAGTCCCCAAATGACGATCTAGATGCCTTACAAAATTAAAGTCTCAAACTAAGGCCCAACTAAAAAGAAGGAAACTTCAATTCCATCTAAAACAAAGCTAATGTAACACAAAGAAGTAGGAACTACATCTAACAACCCATTATGCATGAAACTCAATATTTCACATATTCATAGGAGGAACTACCTTCTCCAACCAAAATCATGATCAATACAATATCATGGAGTCAATATGAAATTACTCTCAAATGCATACTAAAGCATGTTCATCGACTCATCTCATGAAGTTAATTAGGCAATTTATACTAAATGCACAACAACATGAGTAACATAAATCATCTAAACTCAATCTTTTTACTAAACATGAATTTCATCAAGAACATGCATAACATAAGGATATCATGGAAAAGCTCATACCACACACATGACTTCCAAAACACTAAAACTCAAGAGGAACTAATTACCCCAAGCTTGAATAGGAGTAGAAGGAAAAAGATGAGAATATCGGGACTTCATATCGGCCTCGGCCTCCCAAGTAGTATTTTCAACTAAATTATTTCTCCATAAAACATTAACGGAAGCTATTTCCTTATTTCTCAACCTCTTGGATTTTCCGTATAGGATTTGTACTGGAACTTCTTCTTATAAAAGGCTTTCGTTAACTCCTAACTCTTCTAGGGGAATAATGGACACCGGATCCCCAATACACTTTTAAGTATATAAACATGAAATATTGGGTGAACCGGGGCCAACTCATATGGCAAATCCTACTCATAGGCAACTTTCCCAATACTCTTAAAAATTTGAAGTGGGCCTACATAACGAGGACTAAGTTTCCCTTTCTTGACAAACGTCATCACACCATTCATAGGTGAGATTTTCAAATAGACCCCAATAATTAACTTCAAATTCTAGGTCCCTTCTTCTCATATCGGCATAATACTTTTGCCCACTTTGAGAGGTTCTCAATCTCTCTCTAATGAGCCAAACTTTCTCAATAGATTGATATACCGATTCGGGACCAATAAGAGCTATTTCACCTACATCAAACCAGCCAACCGGAGACCTACATCTCCTACCATTCAAGGTTTCAAAAGGAGCGATACCAATACTTGACTGGTGACTATTATTGTAGGCAAACTCTATTAATAGCAGGTGGTCAATGCAATTACCTTTGAAATCTATAACACATGCCCTCAACATGTCCTCTAAAGTTTGAATGGTGCTTTCCTCTTGACCATCCATTTGAGGTTGAGAAGTCGTGCTAAGCTTCACATTAGTCCCTTTTTGTAATGACTTCCAAAAGTGTGAAGTAAATTGAGTACCCCGATCCGAAATAAAGGATAAAGGAAGCCCATGTAACTTCACTATCTCTCTTATATACAACTTGACATAGTCTTCCGCCGAATGAGAGACCTTGATGGGAAGAAAGTGGGCTGATTTTGTCATCCTATCTATAATGACCCAAATAGAATCATGTTGTCTTTGAGTGCGAGGCAAACCCACAATAAAGTCCATATTCACATCTTCCCACTTCCTAGTAGGAATAAGAATTTTTTTTGATAATCTTCCCGGCCTTTGTTGCTCAACCTTAACTTGTTGACAAGTAGGGCATTTGGCTACAAATCCTGCAATATCTCTCTTCATGCCATTCCACGAATATACTCCCTGTATATCACGGTACATCTTGGTGGCTCACGAATGAATAGAATACCCAGAACTATGAGCCTCCTCTAAAATATCCCCCCTCAACCCATCAACATTCGGAATACATAAATGACCTTGGTACCTAAGTAACCCATCTCCCCCTTGGGAGAAATCCTCAACAGACTACTTGAGTATCGACTCTTTCAACTCAACTAATAAAGGATCAATTTCTTGCTTAGACTTTACATTAATCACAAAGGACGATTCGGAACCATTATGAACCATTACACCACCTTTGGTGGAATCCACTAAAACACTTAGCCGAGCCAACCTATGCACATCACAGACCAACTCTTTATTTTCATATTCTAGATGAGCCACACTAGCCATGGACAATCTACTAAGTGCATCCGCTACAACATTTGCTTTGCCGGGGTGGTAAAGGAAACTAATGTCATAATCCTTCAAAAGTTCTAACAACCTTATTTTTTGGAGATTCAAGTCTTTTTGACTAAACACATATTAAAGACCCTTGTGATCGGTGAAAACATCCACATGGACCCTATATATGTAATGTATTCATATTTTAAAGGCAAATACTACCGCCGCTAATTCAAGATCATGGGTCGGATAATTCTTCTCTTGTACTTTGAGTTGCCTTGAAGCATAGGAAATCACTTTACCATTTAGCATGAAGACACATCCCGACCAAAATCTAGAGGTGTCACAATATATAACAAAACCATTTGTACCCTCCGTTAAAGTGAACACCGGAGGGAATGTAAGTCTATCTTTAAACTCTTGGAAGATTTTATCACAAGCCTCCGACCACTCAAACTTAGCCTTCTTTTGAGTCAAAGTAGTCAACGGAGAAGTAATGGATGAAAAACCCTCAACAAACCTCCTAAAGTAACCAGCCTAACCCAAAAAGCTTATAATGTCGGAAGGAGTTAGAGGTCTAAGACAACTCTTGACTGCATCTGTCTTTTTAGGATCTACGTCGATACCCTTGCTTGACACAATATCATCAAGGAAAGCTACTGACCTAAGCTAAATTCACACTTGCTAAGCTTTGCAAAAAGTTGTTGGTCCTTCAGAACTTGCAATACAATCCTCAAATGGTCCACATGTTCATTCTCACTCATTGAATTGATCAAAATATCATCAATAAACACAATCACTAACATATCAACGTATTATCTAAATACCCTATTCATCAAATCCATAAATGCCGCCGAGGCATATGTCAACCCAAATGACATAACCACAAATTCATAGTGACCATACCGAATCCTAAAGGCCGTCTTGGGAGTATGATTTGGATGAGTTAGTTTAGGGACTTAAAAACCTTATATAGTTAGTTCAATTTAGTGTAAAACGATGACACTTAACATTTAATTAAAAAGGAAAACCCCAAAACACCATTAAGTTTAACTACTAAATGGTAGTTCCCAGGCCCCATCCACACCCACCACTGACGGACCGTGGTAAGACCCATGGCCTGTGCTCGCAAGCCATGGTAGGGGTTCTGAGGCATGGTTCCTAGGGCCTTCACCAATGGCCCTCACCCATGAGGCGTGAGTCCATCTACTGGCCGTGGTTCTCCCTCGTGGGTGAACTGCCCTGGCAATATTTTTTCATCGTTTGAAAGGTCCTCCTCAAGGACCCATGGTTGGTCCTTGGGGGGTCGGACCTTGACGGTTTAACCAAAAAACATGTATATTGAATACTGGGAGTTATTTACGACTCTAACCTTTACGTCAACCCCTACTTTAGCCTACTAGTTTATGAAATTTTATATTAACTCCCCCTTGAAAACATTCCTCCCCAAATGACGATCTAGATTTCTTACGGAATTAAAGACTCAAAATAATGCACAACTCAAAAGGAGAAAACTTCAATTCCATCTAAAACACAGTCAATGTAACATAAAGGAGTAGGAACTACATCTAACAACCCATTATGTATGAAATTCAATATTTCACATATTCATAGGAGGAACTACCTTCTCCAACCAAAATCATGACCAATACAATATCATGGAGTAAATATGCATTTACTCTCAAAAGCATACTAAAGCATGTTCATCAACTCATCTCATGAAGTTAAATAGATAACTTATACTAAATGCACAACAACATGAGGAACATTGATCATGAAAACTCATTTTTTTTACTAAACATGAATTTCATCAAGAACATGCATAATATAAGGAAATCATGGAAAAGCTCATACCAAACACATGACTTCCAAAACACTAAAACTCAAGAGAAACTAATTACTTTAAGCTTGAATAGGAGTAGAAGGAAAAAAATGAGAATATCGGGACTTTATATCGGCCTCGGCCTCCCAAGTAGCATTTTCAATTAGATTATTTCTTTACAAAACATAAACGGAAGCTATTTCCTTGTTTATCAACCTCTTGACTTTTCGGTCTAGGATTTCTACTGTAATTTCTTCTTATGAAAGGCTTTCGTCAACTCCCAACTCTTCTAGGGGAATAATGGACACTGGATCCCCAATATACTTTTAAGTATATAAACATGAAATATTGAGAGAACCGGGGACAACTCATATGGCAAATCCTACTCATAGGCAACTTTCCCAATACTCTCAAAAATTTGGTATGGGCCTACATACCGGGGTGTATGTTTCCCTTTCTTGACAAACTTCATCACACCACAAACCTCATCACACCCTTCGTAGGTGAGATTTTCAAATAGACCCAATCATTAACTTCAAATTCTAGGTCCCTTCTTCTCATATCGGCATAAGACTTTTGCCTACTTTGAGCGGTTCTCAACCTCTCTCTAATGAGCCAAACTTTCTCAATAGCTTTATAAACCGATTCGAGACCAATAAGAGCAATTTCACCTACATCAAACCAGCCAACCAGAGACCTACATCTCCTACCATACAAGGTTTCAAAAGGAGCCATACCGATACTTGAGTGGTGACTATTATTGTAGGCAAACTCTATTAGTGGTAAGTGGTCATTCCAATTACTTTTGAAATCTATAACATAGGCCCTCAATATGTCCTCTAAAGTTTGAATGGTGTGTTCCGCTTGACCATCCTTTTGAGGGTGAAAAGTTGTGCTAAGCTTCACCTTAGTACCAAGCCCTTTTTGGAATGACTTCCAAAAGTGTGAAGTATATTGAGTACCCCAATCCGAAATAATGGATAAAGGAACCTCATGTAACTTCACTATCTCTCTTATATACAACTTGGCAAAGTCTTCCTCCAAATGACAGACCTTGACGGGAATAAAGTGGGCTGATTTTGTCATCCCAACTATAATGACCCAAATAGAATCATGTTGTCTTTGAGCGCGAGGCAAACCCACAATAAAGTCCATATTCACATCTACCCACTTCCAAGTAGGAATACAAATATTTTGTGACAATCCACCCGGCCTTTGCTGCTCAACCTTAACTTGTTGACAAGTAGGGCATTTGTCTACAAATCTCGCAATATCTCTCTTCATGCCATTCCACGAATAGACTTTCCGTAGATCACGATACATCTTGGTGGCTCCCGAATGAATTGAATACCTAGAACTATGAGACTCCTCTAAAATTTCCCCCCTCAACCTATCAACATCCGGAATACATAAACGACCTTGGTACTTAAGTAACCCATCTCCCCTTTGGGAGAAAGCCTCAACAGACTTTTTGAGTACCGACTCTTTCAACTCAAATAACAAACGATCAAGTTCTTGCTTAGACTTCACATTCATCACAAAGGACGATTCAGAACCATTATGAACCATGACACCACCTTTAGTGGAATCCACTAGAACACCTAGCCGAGCCAATCTATGCACATCACAGACCAACTCTTTATTTTCATCTTCTATATGAGCCACACTACCCATGGACAATTTACTAAGTGTATCCGCTACAACATTAGCCTTAGGGGGGGCGGTAAAGGAAACTCATGTCATAATTCTTTAAAAGTTCTAACCACCTTCTTTGTCGGAGGTTCAAATCTTTTTGACTATAGTCATATTGAAGACTCTTGTGATCCGTGAAAACATCTACATGGATCCATACTGGTAATGTCTCCATGTTTCCATGGGTCGGATAATTATTCTCATGTACTTTGAGTTGCCTTGAAGCATAGGCAATAACTTTACCGTTTTGCATGAGGAGACATCCCAACCCAACTATAGAGGCGTCATAATATACAAAAAAAACCATCTGTACCCTCCGGTAAGGTCAAAACCGAAGCGGATGTAAGTCTATCTTTCAACTCTTAGATACTTTTCTCACAAACCTCCGACTACTAAAACTTCGCCTTCTTTTGAGTCAAAGCCATCAACGGAGAAGCAATAGATGAAAAACCCTCAACAAACCTCCTATAGTAACCAGCCAAACCTAAAAAACCTTGTAATGTCAGAAGGACTTAGAGGTCTAGGATAATTTTTTACCGCATCCGTCATTTTAGGATCTATATCTATACGCTTGCTTCATACAATATGAGTAAGAAAATCTACAGACCTTAGCTAAAATTCACACTTGCTAAACTTTGCAAAAAGTTGTTGGTCCTTAAGAACTTACAATACAATCTTCAAATGGTCCACATGTTCATTCACTCCTTCAATAGATCATAATATCAGCAATAAATACAACCACAAACAGATTAATGTATTGTCTAAATACCCATTCCTCAAATTCATAAATTCCGTCGGGGCATTTGTCAACCCAAATGACATCCATAAATTCATAGTGACCATACCGGGTCCTAAAGGGCATCTTGGGAATATCAACCCCTCTCACCCTTAATTGGTGCTAACCCGAATGAAGATATATTTTGGAGAAATAGCTAGCCCCTTGAAGTTGATCAAACAAGTCATCAATTCTCGTAAGGGGATATTTATTCTTAATGGTCACTTTGTTTAATTGACGATAATAAATACACATTTTAAGGGACCCATTCTTCTTCCTAACAAACAACACCGGAGCACCCCATGGAGAGATGCTCGGTCAAATAAAACCCTTACCTAGCAAATCCTTTAATTGCTCTCTCAACTCAGCTAGAGCCATTCTAGAAGGAGGAATGGATAGAGTTTGCGTATCCAGTAAAAGATCAATACCAAAATCTATTTGCCGCTCGGGAGGAATACCGAGAAAATCATCGGGGAAAACTTTTGGAAACCCATTTACTACCGAAACCGACTCTAGAGAAAGGGTTTCAAATTCAACATCCATCACCCTAACAAAAAGGTAAATTGGAGATCATTTTCGTAGATTTAAGACAAGAAACAAATTGACCTCTAGGAATATAATTTCCCCCCTTCCACTCTAAAATAGGCTTATTTGGAAATTGGAATTTAACCACCCTAGTCCTACAATCTATAGAAGCATAACATGCATGCAACCAATCCATACCCAAGATCACATCAAAGTCTAAAATGTCTAATTCTAGTAAGTCCACCAAAGTAACTCTATGTGACAAGGAAATGAGATAACTTCTATAGACTCTTTTTGCCACCACCGAGTCACCAATCAGGGTAGAAACTGAAAAAGGTTCTACTAACACATCGGGGAATATTTCAAACTTCATGGCTACAAAAGGTGTAACAAAGGACAAAGTGGAACTGGGATATAATAAGGCATATACATCAATAGAAAAGAATTTTAACATACCGGTCACAACATCCGGGGAGCTCTCTTTGTCACCTCGAGATTGAAGAGCATAAAAGTGGTTGTGCTTTTTGGCATTGGAGTTTAAACCTCTTGGAGGAGCTTGTTTGTCTTCTCTCCCCTTGCCATGAGTACCGGGTAATTTCTCATCTTGTGGCCACTTTTTGGACAACCATAGCACCCATCCGAGCCAACTAGGCACTTGTCTTCGTGTTTTCTACCATATTTTGCACAATTAGGTCTAGCAATATAAGAACCACTACTATTACCTCCTTGAGGTTTAGGGTTGGAAACCCTATTCTTGTTGATCCTTGGAGCACTAGATGAGCCTTGATTGGAAAACCTTTGTTTGAACCTTTGTCGACCTTGCCCATCGGACTTAGCATTGATGAAATTCCCATCACCGGTTCTAGATCTTTTCACCTCTCTATTCTTGTCTTGGAGTTTTTCATCCTCCATTTGTTGGGCATACACCATAAGACGTGAGATAACCATATTATCATGAAGCATTGCCGAACGACATTCCTTTATTACCAATCTAGACACACCCGTCAAGTACCTACTCATCATATCCCTTGAGTCTGCCACCAAAGCCAGAGTATACTTGGACAATTGATTAAACTTTCGAGAATACTCTTTGAACACTCATACCTCCTTGATGAAGGTTAATGAATTCTTCCACCTTAGCTTCCCTCAACTCTCGGGGAAAGAACCTATCAAGGAACGCCGATTTGAACACTTCCCATTTTATTACATCTGCTCCTACCAGCCTATTTTTCTTCCATTGAGTATACCATACTTGGGCCACACTCTTCAATTGGTAAGCGGCTAACTCCGCTTTCTCTACCAAAGTCACCCATATGGCATCAAGTATTTTAAAAATCTCCTCCACAAATTATTGAGGATCCTCTCCCACTTTGGAACCAAGAAACTCGAGAGGGTTCATTCTTGCCAAATCCCTCAATCTAGAAGCCGCGAAATTCATATTAGGATTCACATGAGTCACAACATCTCTATTGGCTTGATTCACATTCTCTTATTCCATCCTTCTAGCATTAGCCCTTCGTCTATTCATTTCCTGAAGGCAAAAGAAAAGGATTAGGAGAGGGACTTTTTATAGAGTTAAACTCTAAGGTATGACTCAAGAATAATGAAAGAAGTGACATTTCCTAAACATCCTATAGCCTCTCATTCATAAGTGAGGCGCGCTTCACACTCATGAACAAGACTCTACTAGACATGGCTTATGAGACATCATCCTAAAATCATTGTAAACCTTGTGCTCTAATACCAAGTTTGTCACGACCCAAGGGTACCCCCTAGACGTAATAAGGCACATAGAACCACGAAAGGCCCCATGTAAGACACTTAGCATACCATAACATAAAATATTAGAATAATAAGAGTAAAAACACATTTAAGTCCAAATAGTCTTTATAAAGGAATGCGGAAGTCTAGACTTGTCTCAATTAGCCATCTATTACAATTCATTAGTCAAAATAAGGTCACAACGCCAAACAACATAATCCAAAATAGAAAGTACTAAAAATGAAACTCAAAGTGAAACTCTTGTCCTCAAACCATGAGGAGTCACCACAAGCAAGGAAAATAGTAAAAGCCAAGCTTGAACCAAATGATAACCACCTTAAGAACCAGAACCTACGTACACTTTGAGAAAAATGGGTTAGAACAAAAATGCACTAAGTATGATAAGCATGGATAAAATCCTTGAAAACATGCTAAAAAGGACATTTTAGTAGACTGCCTTCCATTTACTAGTTTAAAGCATTATTTTGAAGATAATGAAAAGGCATAAGGCATAAGCATAAACAACTCATATATCATCATACCATAATAGGAACATACCATAAATACCCTCAAAGCATACTTGTGCAATGCATGAATAAGATCTGATAAGTTACACTTCTTGAGTAACTATAGTTCATGTTTCATATTCTTATTCATACTATCATAAAGGGAGATTAGCCTTAACCGACATAGACCATGTGAGCTTACAATGGAATTCAGTGTCTACCCCACACCGAAAAGGGGTTGTCCTACTTGCCTAAGGTAGAACCATACTCTTATCTTAGGTGGATACACTAGCTAAAGACCTATGTGGGCACATAACTTATGGGATAAGGAAATTGCTACTAGAACACCCGGCCTCTACTAACTTGAGGACTTCCATATCAAGAGATTGTTCCTAGAAACCCGGCCTCTACTAACGTGAGGGCTTCCATCTCATATCACCAACCACTCGTTGCTAAGCATAATTCCCATTGAGTTTATGTTATGTCTTGACTAAATTTCACAGTTATGGAAGAATGTCTTGACACTCAATCCATATAACTTATACTAAAGTTCATAGATTCAATAGGTGAGACTAGTCTTCTAACCTTAGACTCACTATATGTGACAAACCATTCACATCGTATCATATTCATACATAAGATTTTACATGAGGATACTCATCTAATCAACACAACAATTAGATCATAATCATATTCACTTTACTCTCAAAGTGATCTAAAAACATATACGTAAATCTCATAGACATGAATAATTCCCATGCTTTGCCCTCCTAGGACCATAGAACACATTCAATCAACATATCTAGAATTACTAAATTAGACATGAATGATAACATTATTAAATTACTAGATGCATAATTTTATCATATTCTACATGCATAAATCAATACCCACACTTTGAGATCCAAATTGGGAAAATAGGGAAATTCATGGATTCTTGTGCAATTCAACATAAAACATTATAAAATCATCAATATATCTACAATAAAACACAAACCAATCATTAAAAATGAATTTGAAAGGAATCTATGAGATTGAAGTCAAACCCGACCTTTTGAGATTTCCAACTTTGAAATTAGAGGTTTTGGAGGGGCTCCATGGATGAAAACTATCTATGGATGAAGGACTACCATACCTTGGTGAAAAAATACAATGGGTTTAAGTGAAAAGGCTTGTTCCTTCAACCCTTGTTTCACCTTCCTTCTTCTTCCTTCGAGTTCTAGAATTTTAATTTATTTTTTTAAAAATTGTTTCTCTTTTTTATAATTTACAGTTCTTTTTTTATACTAAAGAATGAAAGGGAAAATGAAATAGGAATATGATTTTTTAAAATATCAAAAATAAAAATATAATTTAAAATTAATTTTATAACTTTTGTAACGGTAAGGGTATATGTGAGCCAGTTTTGTAACGGTAAGAGGTATATGTCAACCAATTTTGTAGCGGTAGAGGTATATGTGAGCCATTTTGTAACAAGGGATATTTCACTTCTAATTGACAAAGTTGAGTAGTATATCACACCTTTTCCCTCTTTTAACTAAAGGTCGTGCTAATACATTTATTATTACTTTTTTTATTGTTATTTATGGTGTTAGTTTGCTATTAGTTCGATATTTATACTCAATGATAAGAATTATAACTGTAGCATTTGTTTAAATACTAGAGAGGTGATGGCCCGTGCTTAGCACGGACCCATCACTATCAAATTTGTAAAATAAAATTGAAAATCATATTAGACCATGTCAAAATGCTCGAGGGTTTTGGGGTCACTATTATAAATTATATTTAGTAGATTTATATGTGTTGTCTACTAACATGGTATCAACAAATGTACAGGCAACAAAAGAGGCATCACCACTTGGGTGTATGTCATCCAAATTAAAAATACCTAGCTATAAACTAAAACAACACTTCTTGTAAATGAAATTTGATACTCACACAATTGAGCATTATAAATTAATCCAGTTACTACATTACCATGAAACTATTGTTAAAAGTGAAAAGTATCTTTTGTGTACATCATTGTGTATAATAATATAGTTATCTCTATCACGTGTAAAAGATGCCAGTACATTATGAAAATACTATTAGACATATCAAATGTATGTATCTTCGGAAATGACCTTATTTATCATTTCAATGAGCTGGAGCTACACTCCACGACTTGGTATCCAACCTTGGCTATTCAAAAAAACCACATAGAAAAGATGTATTTTGAGGTACCTATAAAAAGCTAGTAAAACACTAAAAACCAATCAGCTGAATTAGCTTGAAATTAAAAGGGCTGCACCAATAAAAGTAGAGCGATATAGCACAAAAGATGCATCACCTGGGGAAAATTTAACAGAGAGAATGCAAATTTGCAGACAACTTCATATGAATGAAAAATAAAAAATAAAAAATGTGTTAGTGTCTTTGTTGTTGGGATTGTTATCAAGTAAATTAAACTAAAAGTGCCATTCTTTTTTGTTATTCAGGTAAAGTAAACTAATGTATCATGATGAGAGCTATTTTAGATTTTCTCCATATTTTTCAATGAAGAGAGCAGTCACAATGTAAAGAACAAGTCATAAACCAATATCAAGGAGATAGTGTCATTTCCCGATGTCCAAGGGCCTAAACAAAAAAAATGAATGCGAAAAACTTCTTAAGGAGTCTTTAAATACATGAATTATAAGACATTTCAAACATAGTATATTCAATTTTTTGTACATTCCAATGTCCATTTGCATATGACAAGTAAAACAAGTGAGCATGCTTATAATTTGTACAGAACCCAAAAATACCACACTTCTTTTAATTCTCGTATGGAAATGACTTGGGATTCACATGGCAAAGTGTAAAAAACCCAATCATACAATCAAAATGACACTGTATCACCAATCATAAAAAGCACTAAATTAAATTACAGAAATTCAGAAGTCATGGAATGAACCCAATCTCAACTATAGATGGTTAAGAAGGCTCGCCTTTACAATTTTTTGGTGGTGAGGAGGACTAGAATTTCAGCCTTGTGCTTGAATATTTAGATAGAACGATTGTTGCTTCCATTTCTACCTCACGTTCTCTTAGAGGCCTAACATTATTTTTGTTCCTCTTATTCATACTTGGGGAAAGATGTGTTCCTTTATGATAATAGATATAAAAATTCATTAGAAATATAATTAACTATTGTAGGAATCGGAATCCAGCAAACATGCATTCAAGAATTTAAGTAGTATGAATGTTTGCGTGATGGGGAGGAAGAATTAACAAAGTGAAAATTGAAAAGTTGAGTAGAAAATTTCATAAAGAAATACAATCAAAACTCAAATACTAGATTAGTTGGAAAAGGTCTTGAGGCCTTGCTATTGAGCATAACTCACACTCTCTTCTCCCGAGATACATTTAAGAGTAAATTAAATATTCGACATTAGACTCGAAAAGTGCTATAAGAAACAACCCAACCATGAAAAATATGAGAGGTAATTACGGAATATTTTGCATACCTCTGTTAGCTCTAAAGGTTGAAAAAAATAAAAAATTTGATATTAGTATATTTCAGCAATAACCACAATCATAATATGAATCCGATACATTAGAATACCGTTATTATGTTGACAACTTTTGTGCTCGTTGATGCTTATCGTGACCAACGACACTAACCTACAGTATGAGTGTTTATGATCGTTGATAATATAGTAACCCAACCAAGGGTTGGGGTTGTGTCCTAATGGAGTGGTTTTTAGAATTAGTAGAAAAATAAAATTTAGTTCAAACTAGTGTAGCTAAAGACATTAACGATTAAAAACATTGTAAATTAAAAGGGGTGAATCAAAGGTGTCAAATAGCAAATGGGGGTTTTATCATAAGTAGTAAAACAAACAACAAATATAATAAGAAGATCAAGTATGGGGACAAGTTCTTAGGGTGTGACCGCAATACAAGTTGAGATAAATCGTTGGGTACATGCTTTCGATTTTGCAAGATAATATTGACTAGGCTAAGCTTTAGATGGAAATAAGTTCCCTCTCGGGCAACTTACCCCGTTTCAAATGTGTTCCTCTCAGACACCCATTTGCTGCATGAAGGCCAGCCTACACCTTACCCCACTCACTCTCTCGAGCTGAGCGTTAGGATATGGGACTAGCGCTCACCCTCTCGGCCTGAACCTCATGTCGACCCACTCCTTAGGCCATCAGTCTAGCGGTCTTGGTTTCATGACCTCCCACACGGGCAAGCCGAAAACACATGAGTGGTTTTGTATTTGCAACTACAAACCCATTAAATTAAACCACAAACACTAGGTTAAATCACCATTAAAATACATCTATCCTATCAGCAAGCAAGACCCAACAACAATATCAACACATATTTGCTAAATCACACCCCAACAATGGGGGTTTTTAGCCAGACATCAAGAAATAACAAAATACACCTAAAATGTTACTAAAATCAAATGGGTATAAGGAATTAAACCTTGATTTAAGAAAAGGAAGAAGAATGGAGAAGACCCACTTCCAACTTGGGGAAGATGAAATCCTTCTTTCTTCAAGTCTCCCAAAAACCCTCTTCAAACTTGAGAGAAAATATCCCAAAAACTACTATTTTATTCTGGAAATTAAAATAAATGTTCGACTCTTAAAAATTAATAACAAGTTTAGTATTTATAGACTTCAGAAAATAGTGCTGGGGATCTTTCAGCGAGGTTAGTCAGAATCGCCGATTAACTCAGCGATTCACTCTTTGGTGTAGTTCGTCGCCGTCTTGCACTGGCCTTTAGCATCATCGTTTCTATGTCATTGGGCAACCTAGTACTGCTTCGTGGAATTATTCGGTGAAACACTGACTGCTCCTTTTATTGCCTTTTTGATCCTGCTCCTTCAAGGCTTCGCGTACTGGAACAAAGGACGGAGTGCGTCCCTTCAGCGGATCGGCAAGCGTGCTTGGCGATGCGCAAGCTTCATCTTCATCTTCTTCGTTCTTTTCAGCCTTTTTTATTCCTTTTTGCGCCTAAGTGTCCATGCTTCCACAAAAACTTCAAATACCTGAAACTTAAGACTTTTCATAAGATATTGAGACAAAATAAACATTTGAGGACACTATTCCTATCAAAATTAATCCCTAAATGAGTCCAATTTGTTGACTCATCAACACCCCTAACTTAAACTTTTCTTTGTCCTCAGCCAAACTCAAGTTCAGCTGTTCAACAAGGTGTCTCAAATAGTGCTAAACAAGACTAAATCATGAATGCATACAACCATACTCAAATTTACTTATGCAAGGATCAATTGTGTACTCAAAGATTCAAGTTGTGACACACCATTACCAAATATTTTCATGCTCACAATACTTGCTACTTGTACAATCAAGCTCAACAGGAAGTATCTAAGTGCCCTCACATCAAGAATGATTCCATATGCACACACAAAGGTTAATCAATTCAAGATCAGGAATCAGATGCAACGCTCACACTAAAAAAAAGAGGAACACAATGCATGCTTTTACCCATAGGTTTGCCCTTATTTTCCAATCGACTTTTGATTCGGCTTACTCAAGATCAAAAAGGTCTTTCTAAGGTTTGTAATGTGGATGAGTGCAAAGGTATGGTCATTTAGGCTCAGTGACTTTTTCCTCGTGAGATGTGGTATTCTCAAGGCATTCCCTTCTTTTCCTTTATCAATTTTTTTCTAGTACTTCTAAGTCATCTTTTCATTCACCTCCATGGATTGCTTGGAGACCCGATTTCCTTGGTACTTTATTCCACAATTTTTTTTATTTTGTTTTTTTGTTTTTGTTTTTTGTTTTCGAAGGGTTTCCATTGTTCTGCAACACCAGGGGTTAAGGGAGACTTTTCTTGCACTTCTTGACTTCTCCTTTTCCTTTTTACCACACCCCCAACTTAGGGTTTTGGCCTAAGTTTGCTATTCGCTAAACCACAAATCAAAAGGATTATAGGTAGTGGGTGAAGTAGGGTCTATGGTTCATCAAGATTCTTTCAAAGAAAGGTAAGGCTCAAAGGGTGTTCAAAATAGTTTCACATGCTCACGGGTAGGCCACAAAAGAGGTATATGTCAAATTTGGCTCACACTCTTTAAAGTTGCCTAAGATCATTTCAAGAGAACACCTTTCTAAATCAATCAGACTAATAGGGCATATTCTAGGTTTATTCATGCAAGGTTCAAGGCAAACTAATCACACAAGGCATCGACACTTAAGTCAAACAAGACCACACACTTTTGCTAGTGCGCAATAGTCATTACAAGAGAATCAATTCGATAAATGGCTAATCACAACGACATACAAAGAGTTTACATATTGTCTATGCAACTTCATTTGGCCTCATCGTATTCATACATTCATGTTCGTTCGATTGAGAGCACTATTCAAGTCCTCGGTATTGATCGAAACCAGGACTCAAATTTTTGCACAAAAACAACCATATCAACTCACGAGGGGTGGCAACAATGTGCGAAAAATTCAAGGGGAAAATCATTTCGTAAATAAAAATAAACGGTGCCACCAGCTCAAACAATAACAAAGTAGTTTTTAAAAACACAATTAAAAACAGATGACCCAAATATATACAAAACACGAATCACAAAGAGCACACACAAGTAGGCCTCACCCCACCACAAATATAAGCAGTTGTCCTCAAATGCGAATAAAATCACCCAACACTAGAAATAAGTAAGACAAATAGAGAGGTAAAGAAATGATCCTGGTTATCCGGTTGTTCCATCTGTTAGAGTGGCATGGTTCTTCTGCGACTTTTCTGTGTAGACCTTCAACCATTTTAGCATTAAAAAGACGGCGAGGTGGGGACGTTAAGCGAGTCGTTTGAGTAATTCAGCAAGCTCTTCACAACATCACTAAACAACCCAACACGCTTATTGTCACACCACTTTCTCGAATGCTTCACAGCCACCTTGTTTCAGCTTTACCCAAGTGCCGTCCAATTTCTGCGTACTCGGTGATATCACTCTGAATCGCTGAATCAGTTGGTGTGTCACCGAGCATTTACTTGTTTCACCAAGTTTTACAGAATCTTCAGTCATTGGGAAGGTTCAAATGGCGATTTTCATCGTGATCGCCAAAATGGTTGGCGATTCGCAAATAATCTCCTAATCTCGCCCAGTTTTACGGACTTCAGTGTTGACGAGGTTTTGAGTGAAATGGTGGATAAGGTTCGATTCGCCAACCCTTTCGGTGACTCACCGACACGATCTATTGTTTTCCATCCTTCACTTTTTCAAACACCTCGCGTACTTTCACCTACACAAACAACATACTATTCTATTACTAGGAAATAAGTATTGATAATAATAAAAAGAAAGCAAAGGGAATTTGGGTTGCCTCCCAAACAACGCCTTAGTTAACGTCACAGCACGACGCAACAGCGCCTTCAAGCGTCTTCCAGATATACCACTTCAACTAACGAAATCTCTTGACAATCCCCAGATACAATTACAGACGTTGCTCGTTCACTGTAAATGGAGGCCCTTCCTGATCTTCAACTTCTATGGCACTATTGATTAACACTTGCATTACGCTAAACGGTCCAGACCATTTGGATTTGAGCTTTCCGGGGAAGAGTCTATGTCGCGAGTTGTATAGCAAAACCCAATCTCCTACCTTGAAGTCCCACTTGAGTATCCGAACATTATGCCATTTCTTCATCTTCTCTTTATAGATGGCTGAAATTTCATACGATTTGTTTCTAAATTTATCTAGTTCGTTCAACTTCTCTACTCTATCCTTTGAAGTTTTTGACCAGTCCAAATTTAAAGCTTTCAATGCCCACAGTGCCTTGTGTTCTAACTCGACGGGCAAATGGCAAGCCTTACCATAAACCAACTAATATGGAGACGACCGTATGATGAGTGACACCTCGTAGATAAGGGTCGTGGGATGACCAGGCATGCAAGATTGAAACTCATGGAAATTTGACCAAGTGTGGAACAACGGGGGGACTGACGGACCGTCGAATGACTTACGGTCAGTCCTGCAGCTTCGTATAAGTGATCAGAGGAGTGGTTCCAACACCTGAGTCGAAATAATCTAAGCATAGAGCAACGGACCGTGCTGCTGGTTTGTGGAAGCAGATTGAGAAGGTGGATTTTTGAAGATTTCTAATCGGCCAAGTATGGAGCCACGGAAGAGACCTACGGACCGTAGGTCAGCCCCGTGGAATGGAGACGTGTCTTGCAGTTTTATTTCCTTATTTTGTTTCCCTTTTATTTTAGGATTTGGTTTCTATAAATAGGGTATGTAAACCTCGTTTTTGGGGGTTAGATTATTACTTTTATTCTAGTTCTTCACTTGGGATATTAACTTGCAACTTTAGCATATCTTAATTTCCTAAGTTTGTTTTGAAGATTTTGTTGTTGCAATTCAAGTTGAATTTTTGGGTTTATTATTCTTCTTACGTAAGTTCACAATTTTTCATCTAAAACAATGAATTGTGTTTATATGATTATGGGTAACTAAACTCCACAACTAGGGTTGTGGGAACCATGAATGATTAACCAAGTACGAATAGTAAATAAGCTATTCTTGAATAGTGTTTTGCATGCATTGATAATTCTTTCGTTAAAAGTCTTTTTAACGGTGCGCAATGTTAGAACTCGTCTTGTTGCTACTTGCGGGACCAATGAGGTAATCAACAAGAAAAGAATTATCAACATAGATTTAGTGTGATACTATCTAATAATCTAGTGTCGATTGGTGCGAAGTAATAACTACGCCAAACATCGATGTGATGTCTATTATGAGGTAAAAGTAAGGGTTAGTAAATTATCCACACATAGCCGAACCAAGGTGCGGGGTAAAATTCTCTAGATGCTAGACCAAGGATTTAGAGATACCTAGCTTACCACTTTGCATGTAGTACACTAGGAAAGGATTGCTATTACTAGGATTACTGCGTTATGAGCTTGTGGGGAACATGTATACCCTAGTTAATTCTCTCATCTTGATAACAAACAAAATTGACTTTTGTTTACTGATTACTTACTGAATTCTTACAATTTGTTTCAAAAATCCTCCCCCTCCCTTTTAATTACTTGTTTCTGGAAGTAATTTGACTAAACGAATATAATTGTTGGTTAAAGTGAAGTCTAAACCATTTTCCTCGTGGGATCGACCCCAACCTACAAGTTGGGTTCTTTACTTGATAACAATCGCTTATGCTTCTTAAGGGAGGTGTAATTTGAGCGTATCAAATTTTGGCGCCACTGCCGGGAAAATGGGCTTTTAGATTTATTTTAACTACATTATTGAACTTTAGTCAAATATTTCCTAATTTTACTTTTTCATTTTGTTTTGTCTGTCTCTGGTTCCGACTCTAGTGTATGCCAAGTAACGAAGCCAGGGTGAACCACTTACTCATTACGATCCAGAGTTGAACCGAACTTTGCAAAGAATGAACAATCAAGGAGTTCAAGTTAATCCTATCGGATGCAATCTAGGTGATGAAGTTGAGTTGCAACATCCGTGGGCTATTTGTGGAGACAACCAGATTCTAGCTGAAAATCAACTGGGAGATGCAGTGAGGGTGCATGGTCTACCAGGCCCACAGCAGCATGACAACTATAGGGGCAACGTCAATATTGCTGACTCTGATGGACCGCTTGTCCTACCCCCTTTGCCTTCAGGGCACACATTTGTAGTGACCAGTAGCTTGATGCAGATGCTTACAGCGACGGGCTTGTTCTCGGGGTAGCCATCGGAGGACCCACATGCTCACATAGCTAAGCTAAGGGTGGTTTGAAAAAGCTGTGTAGGTCGACCAAACTTAGATGTGGAATTCATTGGATTGTGAGTGTTCCTTCTATAACTGACAGGCGATGTTGCTTTTTGGTTCACTGAGCTTCCTTATAACTCAATCTATACATGGAACCAACTGAAGAATGTGTTCTTAGCAAGGTATTATCCAGTTTCAAAAAAGGTCAATCACAAAGATAAGGTCAACAATTTTGTGGCATTACCAGGAGAGTCTGTGAGTAGCTCTTGGGACAGGTTCACTGCGTTCATAAGAGGTGTCCCAAATCACCGTATTGATGATAAGTCGTTGAAGGAATATTTCTATCAAGGTCAGGATGACAATAATAAAGCAGTGCCTGATACTATTTCTGAAGGTTCATATGGTGAGTGCACATACGCATAGATTGCAGAAAAACTGGAGTTCTCTTGCAACAATAAAACATGGAGCACTAGGAGGTTGGATACTAGGAGAAACACATTTTCCGTTCATGCTACAAACAACCAGTCTGCGGATGAGATTCATGAGGAGATGGCTCAGATGAGGACCGAATTGGGGTTGGTATTGAAACATGTGAGCGGAGGTGCAGAAAAGGTAAATGTTGTGAACTACTTGACTAAAAATCCACCACCTGTTGAAGAGTGTTGCTATGAAGAGGATGCTTATGAGGTGAATGATCAGACGGGGTTTTTCGATCAAACGCCCAAGGATCCAACACGGAAAATAGGCGCCAAGGTTAAGGAAACCAAGGTTGGAACCGTGACAATTACAACCGAGAGGGTCAATATGTCCGAGATGGGAACTTCAATCGCGACAACAACGACAACCGATATAGCTATGGCAACAGAAAAGATCGGGTTGGACCTATGTTCCCCCTAAAAATCGGGAATCTGAAGGCAATATGGCGCGTATTGAAAATTTGATGTTGAAGATGATGAGAAGGTTTGATGCAACTGATGAGAATGTGAAGGAGATGAGAAACGACTTGTCTGATATTGGTCAAAAGGTTGATGCCTATGCAGTGTCAATAAAGCATCTAGAGCAACAGATGACTCAGTTGTCTACTATAGTGAACCCACGTCGACCTGACACTCTTCCTAGCAACACCATCTAGAATCTAAAGAATGATGGTCATTGTATGACAGTTACTACTCGAGGGTGTAAGCAAACCATTGATCCACCTATGTCATCTGTGGTGGATGTTGATATTAGAAAAGAAGATGATGTGGTAGAGGTTAGAGCAGAGTCTGAGAATGCGACAGAGAAAGAAGCAGAGATATCTCAGAAAGTGGTCCCCATACCTAGACCTCCACTACCTTTTCCACAGAGGTTAGTGAAGAAAACTAAAGATGGTAAATAACGCAGGTTTATAACTATGTTAAAGCAGCTTTCCATCAACGTTCCATTGGTAGAAGTCTTGGAGCAAATGTCTGGGTATGCGAAGTTTATGAAAGATATGGTCACAAAGAAAAGGTCTGTGAGTTTTGAAGATGATGATAGATTGCAACATTGCAGCTCTATCGCTACAAGGTCACTTGTGAAGAAGAAAGAAGATCTTGGTGCTTTCACGATTCCTGGTACTAAAGAGGTGTTACACTTTGCTAGTGCACTGTGTGATCTTGGTGCTAGCATCAACCTCATGCCATTGTTTATTTATAAGAAGTTGGGGCTAGGGGATCCAAAACCTACTACGATACAATTACTTATGGGTGATTGAACCATAAAAAGACCCATTGGTGTATTCCATGATGTGCTACTAAAAGTGGAGTCGTTCATCTTTCTGGAAGATTTTGTGATTCTTCACTGTGAGGTTGATTTTGAGGTTCCCATCATCCTTGGGAGACCATTCTTTTCCACAGGTCGTGCGTTGGTTGATATGGAGAAGGGGCAGATGAAGTTCAGACTGAACAACGAAGAAACAACTTTCAATATTTGTAGGTCCATGAAGTAGAGTGGTGAGCTCCAAACGGTATCTGCTATAACTTACAAAGTTGAGAGTGGAACAAAACCAAAGATGTATGAGTTATGATGAATTTCGATAGTGATGGTATTGAAGAGTACGATCAGTTGGTAGCTGCACTCGATAGGTGCGAATATCGGTCAAAACCAAAGAAGTATGAGTTACACATGAAGAATTGCGAGTCTCCACCCGTGAGACTATCTAATGTGGAGGCACCAAAATTGGAGCTTAAGGCTCTATCACCGCATCTAAGGTATGTATTCTTGGGTAGAGATAATACTTTGTCGGTCATCATTGTGGCATATTTAAAAGTGAGACACGTAGAGTGTTTGCTGATTGTGTTAAAGAGGTTCAAGCAAGCTATAGGGTGGACTATTGCGGATATTATTGGGATTCCTCCCGGTATTTGTTCCCACAAAATCCAACTCATGCCAGATCACAAACCTAGTATTGAGCCCAAAAGATGATTAAATCCGCCTATGCAAGAGGTAGTTAAAAGGAGATCATCAAGTGGTTGGATGCAGGAGTTATCTATCCCATTGCAGATACTAGTTGGGTATGTCCTGTTCAATGTGTGCCCAAGAAAGGTGGGATAACTGTGGTTCCTAATGAGAGAAACGAGCATGTTTTGATGCGGCCCGTGACTGGATGGAGAGTCTGCATGGACTACCGGAAGCTAAATGCTTGGACATAAAAGGACCATTTCCCTATGCCATTCATGGATCAGATGTTGGATAGACTTGCTGGTAAGGGTTGTTATTGTTTTATTGATGGTTATTCGGGCTACAATCAGATTTCTATAGCTCCGGAAGACCAAGAGAAGACCACCTTCACTTGCCCTTATGGGACTTTCGCCTTCAAACTGATGCCCTTTCGGTTGTGCAATGCTCCAGCGACCTTCCAGTGTTGTATCATGTCGATATTCTCTGACATGGTGGAGGACACTATTGAGGTATTTATGGATGATTTCTCTGTGGTAGGTGACTCTTTTGAGTGATGCCTGAATCATTTGGCTGAGTTGCTTAGAAGGTGTGAAGATTGCACTGTGGTGCTAAATTGGGAGAAGTGCCACTTTATGGTGCAAGAAGGGATAGTTCTAGGTCATCAGATTTCTGAGAAGGACATTGATGTAGATAAAGCGAAAGTTGAGGTATTAGAAAAACTTCCTCCACCTATCTCTGTAAAAGGTGTTGGGAGTTTTCTTGGGCATGCAGGTTTTTATAAAAGGTTCATCAAAGATTTGTCAAAAATTGCACATCCTTTGTGCAAACTGCTCGAGAAGGAGTGTAAGTTCCATTTTGATGATGCTTTTCCTAGAGCATTTGGAGAGTTGAAGGAGAAGTTACTCACTGCACCTATCATTATTTCACCGGATTGGGGACAACCGTTTGAGGTAATGTGTGATGCAAGTGGAGTAGCACTAGGTGTGGTATTAAGACAGAGGCTAAAGAAAATTCTCCATCCTATTTACTACGCTAGCAAAGCTCTGAATGTGGCCCAAAAGAATTATACTGTGACTGAAAAAGAGCTTCTTGCGGTGGTTTACACATTCAAAAATTTTTGATCCTACCTGGTTGGTACTTAGATCATGGTGCATACTAACCATTCTGCATTGAGGTATTTGATGGCAAAGAAGGATGCAAAACCGAGGTTGATTAGATGGGTATTGTTGCTGCAAGAGTTTGATTTTGTGGTAAAAGATAGAAAGGGGACCGAAAATCAAGTTGCCGATCACTTTTCCAGATTAGAGGAAGAGGCTATGCTAAAGCTTCGTGATAGGGCTGAAATTAATGATACTTTTCCAAATGAACATGTATTGGCTGCTTCCCATGATCTGATTCTTTGGTTCGCAGACGTTGCTAATTATTTGGCAAGCGATTTGGTGCCCACGGACTTGTCTTTTCACCAAAGCAAAAAGTTTATGCATGATGTGAAGAAATTCTTTTGGGATGAGCTTTACTTGTATCATAGTTGTGCTCATGGGATTATTTGTCGCTGTGTGCCCGAGGTTGAAATGTTGAGTGTACTTGAAGCATGCCATTCATTGCATGTTGGTGGGCATGATAGTGGTATTTAGACTGCGCATAAGATTTTGCAATGTGGGTACTACTGGCCTACCATCCACCAAGATGCTCATGATTTCGAAAAGTCTTGTGATCGCTTTCAAAGAGAATGAGGAATTTCAAAGAGGCATAAACTTCCTATGAATCCTATATTGGTGATAGAGTTGTTTGATGTATGGGACATTGATTTTATGGGTCCATTTGTGAGTTCACATGGGATGAAGTATATTTTTGTTGCGGTTGATTATGTACTGAAGTGGGTGGAAGCAGTTACGCTCCTCAATAATGAAGGTAAAAGTGTCATCGCATTCTTGAAAAAGAATATCTTCTCCAGATTTTGGACACCGAGGGCGGTTATCAGTGATGTAGGTTCCCACTTTGTAATAAGTTGTTCAAGGTGCTAGTTGAGAAATATGGTGTCCGCCACAATGTATCCACTCCTTACCGTCCACAAACTAGTGGGCAAGTTGAAGTGTCCGACAGAGAGATTAAACAAATTTTGGCAAAGACTTTGAATGCTAATAGAACGGATTGGTCAAGGAAAATTGATGATGCTCCATGGGCCTATCACACTGCATACAAGACTCCCATAGGTATGTCTCCATACCAACTTGTATATGGGAAATCTTGACATTTACCGGTGGAACTAGAGCATAAGGCTTTGTGGGCGATGAAGAAGCTAAATTTGGATTGGGGCACCACATCTAATCAAAGAATGAATGACTTGAATATGTTTGATGATTTTCACTTAAAAGCTTATGAAAGTTCAGCCTTGTACAAGGAGAAGAGGAAGAGGTATCATGATGAAAGAATTGAAAAGCGAAAATTTGTGGTGGGTGATCTTGTGCTTCTATTCAACTCTAGGTTGCGCTTGTTTCCGGGTAAACTCAAATCCAAATGGACCAGACCATTTTTTCTCACAAAAGTGCTCCCCCATGGAGCGGTTGAACTTGAGAACAATGAAGGAACAAGGTTCATGGTTAACGGGCAAAGGATCAAGATCTATCTGGGAAACGCAGAAAGTGTGCAAGAAGTTATTGATGCCTATCCTCTTAATGAACTCGGAGCAATCAAGAGGCCTGCGTCATGCCGCGAGGTTTAATTAAGCACTGCTTGGGAGGCAACCCAAGTGTAAAATCTAGCCAACAATAGGTCATTTAGTAGTTGCTCCTCTGTACTCAGTTAGACAGTTGTTTTAGTTTTGTTCGAGTGTTGGCTAGATATAGCATACGGTCTGTGTCTAAAAAGTGTCCAAAAACTGTAAAAAGAAAGGGCTAATGGTTACTAAATGTGCAGAGGCGAGAAGCAGAATCTGCAGAAAAATGTCTGATGCAGCGGTCTACGGACCCCATCAATGGTCCGTCGTTTATTCCACGGACCGTGAATGGCGTCCGTAGACCCCAAGTGAGTCCCAAAATTTTTCCAAGTGTTGAGGTGATCTACGGTCTCGAGCTACGGACCGTAGACCAACCTACGGATTGTAAGCAGGGTCTCGTAGGTCGAAACCCTAGTTTGCCCGACACGACCCGAACTTCCCCTATTTAAAAACCCCAGGTTTAAAACATTTCCCACTCTTTCCAAAACCTTCATCCGAACACCCACACCCCAAATTCAACAAATTCACTCCCTCACACCACCCTCCATCAGATCTCCCAAAGTAATTCACCCCCAAAATCCAAACACTCACAACATTACCATCTTTCCCACAAATTCACATATTCAAGACAGTCCGGTGTCCGGGTACGGTACAACATTGGGTCAAATTCAGTCAGAGTCGAAGTCTTGTCACGCAATCACACCACTCCTTATTTCTTGTAAGGTAACTGACTGTCCCCTCACTTTGCATTACGATTTATAGCTTGAATAGGGTAAGTAGGGAGTGGATCTTGACCTTGGGTACGGTGGTTAGTGATTGTAGGTAATTCCAACTTAAAACCAGTAGAACTACGAGTCTAAAGGTAAGTTCCAACTTAGGGTTCCATAACTTGTATGAATAGGGTGCCTAACTGAATTAACGGACCCTCGAGAATGACGAACTAGCATGTGGAGTGTTGAAATGCCTTATTAGACTTGCTTAGTTTTGTTGTTGATCCTCTTGTCCGTCTAAATGATAAAGCACTAGTGCATAAAATTGGTCCAGAACCATCCACGAGACCCCGTCCACAGATCGTTGTTCAGTCGATGGACCGTTGATCAGGTTCGTGGCAGGGGCACCTGGGAAATTTCCCAAGTGTGACACAATGAAGGTAGACTACGGTCCGTGGAATGACCCACGGACCGTTCTGCATCTCCATCGTTACCATCTATGACTATGCCCTGATTACTTCTAACGTACGGAGCAGGCCCATAGACCATAGGTTGACCTACGGACCGTCGGTTACCACTGTAGCTTATTGGATTTTTTTTCTCATTATTACTTGTGTTGAGTACTAACATCACTTCCGCAGGTACCATGATACCAAACAAGAAAGTCGTCATCAACAGGGTCAGGTCAAAATCAGTGGCGCCAAACTTACGACTTATCGATGAGGATACTGACAGGCAACGACACCCATATTACCCACCCACACCTTCCCGGACCGCTCGAAACTAATTCAACAAGGTGCTCCCCGACGTAGTCACTGCCTTCTAGTCTGATGAGGAGTATACACTGATTGGGTCACCAACTAGGTCTGGGTCCGGTTCTGCGTCCAACTTGCTGCCGGATCTGGGTCCAGTGGCAGTGGCATATTTATCATGATGCCATGATGAAAAATGCAAAGGAAAATATGTCCCGTACAATTACGGAGGAGCACAGAGTTCTCACCGGGAGCCTCCACACTATGTTAGATATCGACCAGCTTTTCCAGAGGCACAAGTATGAGTGGATGGCTCGTGATCTGGGTACTTATAGCGATAAGATTGTGCAAAATTTTTACGATTCCTATGCTGCCACTCTCCGAGGGCGAATTCACAAGAACGTCAAGCTCGCAGCACAAGACCCTCTCACATCCACTATGGTCCGAGGTGTCTCAGTGAACTTATCCCACACCACCATCAGCCGGTTTCTTTATGGACCTAACCCTCACAACACATGGGCGGAGTCCACCGCTGAATTTGACTATCAGTGGGAGATTGTTCGGACAGGAGCCTTCGGTCGAAATACGGATCAAAGGGAGGTGGTTATATCATGGCTTGCTCGGCATCTGGCTTTGGATGAATAGAGAGCGGAATGGGTTGCTGCACCTTGTTTGGGTATTCGGAAGGCCACACTTACTTTGGCAGCCAAGTTCTTTTCGCTATTGGTCCGAAATAGATTATCACCAATAATGGCGGATAATATAGTCACTTGGGATAGAGCGGTCATGGTGGCTGCACTGGTTGTCGGATTGGATATAAATTTCCCCCGCCTACTACTAAGAGAATTGTATGAGAGGGCTTTCAAGACCACCACCACTTACCCTCTCCCCTATATGATCTTTCAGCTTTGCAGGGATACTGGAGTGCCTATTTGGCACAGTGCTAAATTGGTGCATGCGACTGGGACCCTTGACATTGGGTTGATTCAGGATGACGCGAATGTGGCAGCACCACGTAGAGGGCCTAAAGTCGATGTACCTATGGGCGAAGATCTAATACACACTGTGGGGCAGATGTAGGGAGATGGGCCCCCCACTACAGCTCCGTTTGATGAGCACCCAACTTTCTCTTCTCAAATGGCCAGCTAGGCCCCGAGCACATCTCGAGCCACTCCACTCTCCAGAACAACTACGATACCATTGGCTTGAGTTCAGAAGTTGGAGGGTCAGATGGCCACCTTGCTACACCATATTAAGCCCTGGATGCGGAAGTTGATTGCTTAGTCCGAAGAGAGAGTAGAAAAGAGGATGGAGGCGAAAATGGACCAAAAGGTCCAAGCAGTTCATTAGCGGCTTGATGCCTTCGAGTTGAGAGCTCTAGAGAGGCCAACTCCTACTACTGATATGTGCTCTTTCTGGACAGAGCTAGGTAGTCTCTGAGCCGATGTTGATGCCATCCTGGCCACGCTAGCTATCGAACTACAGGTTGCACCCTCTGCATTAGGTGATGATACCGTCCTGGGTGCACTATTATATGGAGATGATGCGGAGGAGCAGCCTGAGCATGAACATGCCCATATTAAGAGGCACCGATCTAGTCACAAAACTGAGCACACGGAGGAGGAAATGTCTAGCAAAAGGCAGCGCAGAAGAAGGCACGAAAATCCTCCATAATAGATGAGCAGTTGAGGCGATAGAGGACCTGTGAGATGATTGCTGGGGCATCGAGTTCTATACCAGTGAGGATTGATGTGAGCACCACAGAGGGAGTAGTTAGAGTGACAGATAGCACTACTGATGGTGTTGTCCTTGGTGATGCGAGCACTACTAAGGGTGTCCCGAGTGTTGATTTAGCTGGCTTTGGGAAACCGGACACACCTGCTTATTGATGGTTCATCGGCGCTATGCGCCACAGGTTTGCTTCACCCATATCTATTAATTTTAAATATTTTTTGTGTGCATTGGGGAAAAGTGCACCTATTTTTTTGGGATGGGGTAAATGGAGTGTGAGTGATAGGGTGAAGTTTGAGTAATCCAACTCATAATCCTCTCTTGGGGTTTTCTTGCCTGTGTTCTTTCCCCCCAAGAGACTGTTTAATTTCTGTTGAACCGGCATGTGCTAGAATTATATATGTAGAAGCTTAAAATGAAGCATGATGGCATATGAAAAGTGATATTCGTCCAACTTTTGTGATATATGCTAGAATTTGTAGGCTAGATAAGTTGAATGTGTTGGCTCTGAGTATGACATGATAATGAACCAACTTACTGGCATGACCTAAGCTAAAACTTGAACTGGTTAATCTGATAATCTAGTGATGAAACTATGTGCCAAGAGAATGTGAGAATAGTTGATTGTTCAAATAGTTTTGTGCCAATCTAGAACCTGCCCGGTTAGTTTGCTAAGACAATTTACTCTAGAGGCTAGGAAGTGATCATAGGCCCTTGTTCCGATAATTCCACAAATTGCCTAAAAGAAAAATCAAACCAAATGAAATAAATGCTCCCTTTGATCCAAATACATTGAGCCTAAATTAGACCATTTCTTTCTAAACCCCTAACTCACCTTCCCATAATCTACTATGTTGGCCCCAGTTCCTCCTTGGACATGTGCACCTCGACTTAGGCCAAAAGCCTAAGTTGAGGGTGGTTAATGTAAAGAGTAACTTCAATCTTGGCCCTGATTCGACATCAGGTATTGTGCACCTCAACCAATGGAAAATCGATAAGTTGAGGGTGGCTATGAAAGAGGAAACCAAAAAAACCATGGGTATGAAAAGAGTTTGATGTTGAAAAAGAGAAAAGAGAAAAAAGAAAAGAGAAGAAAGGATGTGACTTGTTGAAAGCTCAAGAAAAAAAAATGAAAGTGAAAACTAAAAGAGCTACAAAGTCTAAAGTCACATCCATGGTTGAAGAAAATCAAGGGAAAGAAGGTAAAACAATAAGATGTCAAAAATAGGGCAAAATGATGTTGAAAGCCTATTGTGATGTTAAGGAGGGCAGAAAGTCACTAAGAAGTACCCAAATGTAGCACACCTGACCCTGAGCCTGCGTTACAAGCCAAGAAAGTCCTATAGTCATCCTAGAATCTAGTTAGGAGAGTCAAAGCAGTGAAAATAAAGGCAAGCCTATGGTATTGAGCAATAAATGTACTTAAAGTTCCTTCGGAGCGTGAGTGTTGAATAAATCCTTGCACTAAAATTCATATTCATTGTGTGAAAAGAGGGATTTCGTTTGAAGTAAGGGCAATAGTTACATTGTCGGAATATTGGTACCTTGGTGATATTAAAATAGTGTATGTTGTATGTTGGTTGGTCAATCTTTTTCATGTTTTGATCCGCACAAGTTAGCTTGTTGATTCTAAGAGAACAAAGTCGCACTCAAAGTAAGTGTCCGGATGAAGAGCCATGTGATTGCTTGGGCTGAAATTGTTTTCTTCTATACAAGTGTTGTTTAGAGTCATAATGTGATGCTTGAGGACAAAAAATGATTTTAAGTTGAGGGTGTTGATGTACCATGAGTTTTTGGTACTATTGATATGTTTCAATTTGGATTTGTGAATGTCTAGGGCATTTTTGTGTTAGTTTTATGTGTTTTTTGCTTTAATTTCAGGAAATAAACTCAGGCGTGAAAATATGAAGATGTAGCTGAGGCAAGTGATGAAAAGAGCCACCTACGGACCGTAGGATGAGGGACACCTCGTAGATAAGGGTCATTGGATGACCAGGCATGACAAGATTGAAGCTCATGGAAATATAACCAAGTGTGGAACCACAGTGGGGACTGACGGACCATCGAATGACTTGTCCGTCCTATAGCTGCGTAGAAGTGATCAGAGGAGTGGTTCCAGTACCTGTGTTGAAATAATATAAGTATAGAGCGACAAAAATGACCGACGATCCGTCGTCTCACTGACGGACCATTCTGCTGGTTCATAAAAGCTGACTGAAAAGGTCGATTTTTGAAGATTTCAAATCGGCCAAGTATGGAGCCACAGAAGAGACCTACGGACCGTCATTCGACTTACGGACCGTAGGTCAACCTAGAGGAATGGATATGTGTCCTGCAGTTTTATTTCCTTATTTTGTTTCCCTTTTATTTTAGGATTTGTTTTCTATAAATAGGGTATGTAAACCTCGTTTTTGGGGGTTAGAGATTATTACTTTTATTCTAGTTCTTGACTTGGGATATTAACTTGCAACTTTAGCAATTCTTCATTTCCTAAGTTCCTTTTTAAGATTTTGGTGTTGCAATTCAAGTTGAATTTCATGGTTTATTATTCTTCTTACGTAAGTTCATAATTCTTTCGTCTAAAACAATGAATTGTGTTCATATGATTATGGGTTACTAAACTCCACAACTAGGGTTATGGGAACCATAAGCGATTAACAAAGTATGAATAGTAAATAAACAATTCTTGAATAGTGTTTTGCATGCATTGATAATTCTTTCATTTAAAAGTCTTTTTAACGGTGCGCAACATTAGAACTCGCCTTATTGCTACTTGTCGGACTAAGGAGGTAATCAACAAGAAAAGAATTACCAACATAGATTTAGTGTGATACAATCAAATAGTCTAGTGTCGATTGGTGCGAAGTAATAACTAAGCCAAACATCGATGTGATGGCTAATATGAGGTAAAGGTAAGGGTTAGTAGATTATACAGACGTAGCCGGACCAAGGTGTGGGGTGAAATTCTCTAGATGTCGGACCAAGGATTTAGAGATACCTAGCTTACCACTTTATATGTAGTACACTAGGAAATGATTGCTATTACTAGGATTACTGCGTTATGAGCTTGTGGGGAACACGTATACCCCAGTTAATTCTCTCATCTTGATAACAACAAAAATTGACTTTTGTTTACTGATTACTTACTGAATTTTTACAATTTGTTTCAAACCCCCCCCCCTTTAATTAATTGTTTCTAGAAGTAATTTGACTAAACGAATATAATTGTTGGTTAAAGTGAAGTGTAAACCATTTTCCTCGTGGGATTTACCCCAACCTACAAGTTGGGTTCTTTACTTGATAATGATCGCCTATGCTTCTTTAGGGAGGTGTATTTTGAGCGTATCAACTTTGCAGGGGGACTTTCTCTATTTTTCAGGTCGATATTCCTTGAATATGCTCCTAATCTTGATAAAGCAGCTACCACTTCCTCGTAGCCCTGAACTTCTGATTCATCATAATTGGTTAGTACAGATTCAAGGGGTTCATCCTTGCGCATTAAATGACTCACACTTGCCACTGCCTCATCTATCACATCCTCAATAGACACCACATGGATATTACTTGGTTGCCTAATGGATTTACAGATATTGAAGGTCACCTCATCATTGTTCACACGAAACTTCAATTTCCCGCTATCAACATCCACAAATGCTTTCCCCGTAGCTAAGAATGGCCTTCCCAAAATAATGGGGATTTCAACATCGATTTCACAATCTAGAATCACAAAATCAGCCAGAAAGACGAATCGAACCACTTTTACCAATATATCATAGAGTATCCCCACTGGGTGCTTGATTCATCGATCAGCCATAAGGAGTTTCATTGATGCTGGCTTTGGTTCACTAAAACCAAGTTGTTTGTATATTGCATAGGGCATCAAGTTGATTCTTGCTCCTAAATCGCACAAGGCTTCAGGGAATTGGAACATGCCAATTGTGCAAGGGTTGTGAACGCCCCAGGATCTTCTCTCTTAGTGATTGAATCATTTGTCATAATTGCACTGTAACTATGGGGCACCTCAATCATTTCATAGTCCAAGCTCCTACTCTTTGTAACAAGTTCTTTCATGAATTTGGCGTATCCCAACATTTCCAACAATGCTTCTACTAGAGGAATGTTAATTAATAAGCTCTTGCATACTGACAAATTTTGTTTGAACTTCTCATCTTCATTCTTCTTTTTCAAACGTTGGGGAAATGGTGTAGGTATCTTGGGTAAAGTGTGCATGACTTTTGGAACTTGAACTTGTTGCTCTGCTTCCTCCTATAGTTCTTTAGTAAGGCTTTGTCGAATAGGTAAATCTTGTTCCTCCACATCTAGGCTCTCTTCATGTTTTTGAGGATCCTCATCTTCCATCATATCCCCTATTGCCACCTTACCGCTACGGGTAACTACAACCAGCTCTCTTTCAATATAGTCCATTGGTGTTTTGGATGTTAATTGAGCGGATAATAGACTCAACTTACCTTCCAGAATTTTGATGGAATCAACATGGGAATTTACTTTACTGTTCAATGATGGAAAGTAATCTTTCATTCCCTTAAGAAAATCATTAGACCACTCAACTATATTGAGTATGCGCGATAGCAAATCATTTATCTGAAGACTACTGGCACTCCTTTTAGATTTCAAACTCTCACTCAACTTAGTATGGTCCTCCTCCTGATCATCCTGCTCAGCCCAAACTTGCCAATATTTCCTTGGTTCTTCACCTCTATAATAGTTCCAACCTTGATTCCCTCCCCACGGTTGATAGCGTTGGTGGAAACCCTCCTCGTAAAGTACCTGCTGCCACGACCTTTTTTGTGAGCTCGATTTTGGATGATTTTGAGACTTGTTTTTTCAGCCTTTCTAGGTCCAATTTAAGTGATTTTTAAGGCAAACTTAAGTGGTTTTTCGAGGAGAACGTCGTGGTTTTGTTGCATTTCATTGTAGACCTCCAGTTTCTGGTAAATACACTGATTCAACTGCTGTCCCATTTCTAGTTTTTGAGAAAATTTGGGTTTTAGTTGCATGTTGATATTGTGTTGTTCCTGAGCCCTGAATTGTGTCCCATTTTGGGACATGTGCTGGGGGAACTGGTTAGGACCCACTTTTGGGGTTAATTCTGGAATTTCCAGCGCGGGTCCCACTTTCCCTGTTTTGACCCCAAAATTGGTCTATCTCCGTTTATTGTGATTTTGGTGTCTAAATGACCGTAATGACGTTGTGACTCTATTTTTGATAGTGAGGCAGCGTTTTGAGGACGTTTGGAAAGGGAAAGCTCCAGAGAAGTTATTTTGGAGCGCGTGTGATCGGCCTACAGGTAGGCTACGGTTTCCCTCTCTTAGATTGATCTTGAGAGTGTGAATGCATGTTGATTAGTTGGGAGGGATCTGTATTTGTATATATGTTTTGGTTTTCTTCTGCCTGTTTATATTGTTATTTGCCTACTCTTGTTTTGTTACTACCCTCAGACCCATTAGTTGTTGTTCCGGGTTACGGGTTGGCTTACCCGCTGGTGGGTTATAGTAGGTGCCATCATGACTTGAGAAATCGGGTCGTGACCATGACTCATGAATTGGTTCACCCTCTTGTTGCTTTAAATTCTGAATATCGTCTCTCAGTTTCATCATTCTTGATGGAAGAAAGAATATTTCGTGAAATGCCATAACCAACTCCTCCCATGATTTGATGGAGTTGTTTGGGCGCTTAACCAACCATTTAGTGGCTCTCCTAGTCAATGATAATGGAAATAAGCGACACTGTATGGATTCTTGAGATAGGTTCTTGACTGATAAAGGGGTGCACACCTCCACAAAGCTTCGTACATGTTCGTGCGGATCTTCATGCTCTAACCCTCCAAATAAACCTCTTGAATGTTTGAGTTGAAGTGTTATGCTGGTTACTTCGGACATTACTTTTTCGTTAGCTTGTGGCATGCAAATTTTTCCCATCTCTCCCATGTCGGCCGGGTGATAAACACTATTAGCATCATTGAGGTCGTCTTGATGAGAAACAACACCCGTTGAGTGACCCGCTTGGCAGCTATTATCCCCGTTCGGCAGCTATTATCCCCGTTCGCACTCATATGGCATGTTGTGGCACACAAATACTCAAAACAAAATTGGATATTAAATTAGTAAAATATAACTAAAAAGAACAAAAATTCTACTAATCTAAAAAATCTCAAATAACACCATTTCCCGATAGCGGCGCCATTTTGATGCTTATTGTGACCAACGACATAACCTACAATACGAGTGTCTACGATCGTCGATAATATAGTAAACCAACCAAGGGTTGGGGTCGTGTCCCAAGGGAATGGTTTTGAGAATTAGTAGAAAAATAAATTTTAGTTCAAACTAGTCGAAGCTAAAGACATTAACGATTAAAAATATTGTAAATTAAAGGGGTGACACAAAGGTGTCAAATATCAAATGGGGGTTTTGTCACAAGTAGTACAAAAACAACAAATATAACAAGAAGATAAAGTATGGGGACAAGTTCTTGTGGTGTGACCGCAATACAAGTTGAGATAAATCGTTGGGTACATGCTTTCGATAGGAAATTTGCAAGATAATAGTGACTAGGCTAAGTTTAGATGGAAATAAGTTCCCTCTCGGGAAACTTACCCCATTTCAAATTGCATGCATGTGCCTATTCATGTGTCTATACTAGTGGGTGAATCTTTAGTGGTGGATTGCGTGTATCAATCTTGTCTTGTTTCTTTGGACGAGTTTGATACTTGGGTAGATTTGATCATTTTGGGAATGGTAAAGTTTGATATTATCTTGGGTATGGATTGACTTTCTCCACATCATAATATTCTTGATTATTATGCTAAGACTGTGGCTTTAGCGATACCCGGCGTCGTGGGAGTTGAGTTGATGAGTGCTAGTGTTTCTTACCTTAGCAAGGTTATCTTCATCATTAGAGCTTAGAAATTGATTTATAGAGGATATTTGTCCTACTTGGCTTTTATTCATGATACTAATGTTGAGCCATGATAAAGCTCAAATCACCCTCCAAAACCAATTAAAAGAGTGAGCGATCGTAGTCTATAAAAAACCCAACAAAGAGTCAGGCCGAATCCGACAGCTATATCGTGAAAATTCTTTATCGAGAGATTTGGACTTCAAATTAGTTTTTGGAATAGTAAGAACAATTTAGTGCATGGTACCACCAACTTAATATAAAGCTTTTGTTATCAATTATCGCAATTAAACTAAAATTCGAACGATATCAAAAGTTAACAATTAATGTAGGGGTGCAGGGATTGGATACCAATGTCACATAGGAGTGATTGTGCTGCTCTTTAGTGATGTACATACATGTATAGGCTAAGTCATCTTCAATGACGCCGATCATCTCTTGATCTCAAAGTATATATGCCACTAATCTCCTTTCTGTCTCATCTAAATGCCAATACTAAACAGCCCAATACCTTACTGTATCTTCTCTTTCAAGAATAGGAAAAATAGATCTGACCCATAACCTCTCTTTAAAGCAAGCCATAGACAACAAACCTAAATTTCTAGTATTGAACTAATTATCCACTCCAATTAATTTCTTTCGAGCATCAACCAGAGATCAGGAAGAGGACTTAAGTTTACAACCTTAACCCTTAAATGAAACTCATAGTAATTAGAAAATAATCATGCATGAACTAAAACAAAATAGAGCATAGCACGCTACCTAATACATTAAATCGAGACCCAACCCCATTAGAGTACCCTTATATCTTGGGGTTTTAGCCACCCATCACAAAAAGTAAAGAAAGTATACCCCGTATTTGTAAAAGGGAAAAAAATAAGTTTTTTGGAAAAATGCAGGTGCCAGCCACAACGGCCACCCACGGCCTTTGGATGGGACCACAGACCGTAGGCGTGGTCCGTAGATGGCCCTGCCTAAGATGGTCTAGAGGCTCAGGACCACGGCCTGACCTACGGACCGTAGGTTAGACCACGGTCCGTGGTTCAAGGATCAAAGTCAGACTTTCTGATGGCCAAAGATGATCCACCAGGATGGATGGTAGGTCAAACCACGGTCTGTTGGTGGTCAACTGGCAGTTATGTTCAGGGAAGTTGGGTATATTCCTAATTAATTAGTCCTTATTCTATGTGATTTTACCCTTCACTAAGACCCCTATATAAGTATTCTCAACCCCCAAATTAAACCATTCTCTTCATTCTTCCAAATTCACAAAAGAAGATCAATTCTCCTCTCTAAAATATTTTTCACTAGAAAACTTGAAGAAGAAGAAGATTCAACCTAGGGTTTCAAGAGAAAGTGTTAAGTACTACATTGAAGTCTAGCTTTTGGATTCAAGGTATGCTATTTTTCAGCCATGGATTCCTTCCATATATGGAGTTCCTAAATTCCTTTATTTCTGAAGGTAGAATTCCCCAATTAAATTAGGGTTTTCTTCAATAATCATGGGTTCTTTTTATTGTTGATTCAAATGATTTAATTATGATCTCTTATGCACGAATTTATGAAATATGATGATTTCCCCATGAACCCATATAATCCCCATATTCTCAAGTTGTGAATCATATGAAGTGGAATTTTGATCTTTAAGGAAGAGTTTTATGAAATTAAGCATGTATTGTAAGCTTTACATGTATTTATGATGAAATCCATATCTAAGCCATGTTTTGTAAGCATTGATGATTGAAAGTGGGTTTTGAACCTCAAGAGATAAATTATGAACTTATGCATTTTCTTATGAAATCTATGCAAATGTTATAAGGGTGCTTTGAGAGTAAAGTACCAATGATGATGTTGTGTTGTGAAAGTATATTCTCATAAACACATAACTAGCATGATGTAAAAGGTTTTCACATATAGAAAGGATTCTTAGGTTGAAAGGCGTTCCCACCTAATTGAGTCAAAGAGTAAGAGCTATCCTAATAAACTAGCTTGGATTGGTTGTCCAAAGGCACCTTTCCATGAATAATAAAGTCAAGTAAGAAATGATTATTCCATGGGATTTATGCTTAGCACCGAGAGGATATTGATAATGGGATGGAGGCTCTCCTGTAGTAGAGCCTTGTTTTCTAGAAGAAATCTCATAAGATGGAAGCTCCCCCGTTAGTAGAGGCTAGGTTTCTAGTATCAATCTTCTTATCCCTTAATTATGTGCCCCCATAGGTTGATTAGCTAGTGGATCTACTAAAGCTAGAAGTTCATGGTTCTACCTTGGCAAGTAGGACAACCCTTTTTCAGTGTAGGAGACACCGGGGATCATGTTATAGCTCACATGGTCTCTATGTCGTTTAGGGCTATTTCCCCACTTTAATAATGAACTAAGGTTACTTCAAGAGGTATTGATATGAGTTCAAATGTTTTTATGATGATGTTAGCTTGCAGTGACCATGATTTTATGACTTATGATTTCTATCTTTCTTATATCATGGTTTAGCATTGTCAATTGCATGTCATAAAAGGAAATGTCCCTTTTAGCATGATTTAAATGTTTTATGCATGACTATCATACTTGGTACATTGTTTTGTACTAACGCATACTCTTGCCCACATTTCTCCAAATGTAGGGTCCGGCAGTCAAGGTCATCAGTTTCGTCGCTAGAGGTTGACTTGAGATATTTCGAGCTTTGGTGAGTCTTCATGCTTCGAGGATTGAGTTTCACTGTTTAGTTCAATTTCTTGTATTTCTCCTTTGGACATGATGTATGCGCTAGGCTCAATTTATTATATTGTATTAAATGGCTATGATGAGACAAGTATATTAGACTTCCACTTTGCTTTTCTAAAATGTTTTGGACATGGACTATTGTTTTTCTCTAATTGTTCTATTTCTTATTGAGAGCTAAGTGGTTTTTATGGAGTCCTTCAAAGTTCTATATGCCATGTTACATCTTGGGGTTACCCATGGGTCATGACAGAAAGCAGCAATGGGTAACTTGAAATCAAGCAATTTAATGTGAACCCACTTTGGATTTAACTTCAATTTATCAAGTATAAGTCTCAAATTGTAAAACTCCAAGAAAACTAGAAAAAGTGTTCTTTCAAAAATTAAAGTGTTCTAAAATTTTATCTCAAAACTGTCTAACTTGGACTGGAGAGTCAAACTCTCCAAAATTGTAATTTTTGGCTATTTATACTTTCTCAAAATTTTCCCCAAAATAAAATTCATAACCAACTCGGTGACAGTAGTCGGGCTTGCGAAACTTGCTCGTCAAATAACCTTTCACTCCTATGCTCTCCTTGAGATGCTCTAGGCTTCAGGTGTGTGAACCTCAATTGGCGAACTCGATTGAGTCAGCCTTTCATGTTCAGGGAATCGCCGAATACCACCTTATTCACCGTTCGGGCATTAAATCATCGCCTTGCACATTGTCTCTGTGGGAGATCTGCATCAGGATCGCCATTCTGATTCGGCGCATTACTTTTTTAACTAGAGTTCGCTGAACTTCTTTGGTAGACATAAGTGCTATGCACTGTCAATTTGGCTAAGGTCGTGCTTAGTTGGAGATCCGCCCTTCCTTTTAGGAGATCAACAATATTCACTTTGAACCTTTTTTTGTATTTTTACCCATTATTTCAAACTTAAATCCTTGCCTTGTTCAATTGCCTTCATAGCTGCAAATTATCAATTTTGATTAGCAAAGGACAAAGTTAGGTATTAGGGAAACTAATTAGTGTGCTAAATTGACCTTAAATGAGTGAAAATATACCAATCCTCACCACCTCCAACTTAAACTTTTGCTTGTACTCAAGTAAATTAAGAACACAATAAGCTCAATAAGGGTGTCTACAACAGGACTCTATTAGAGCTAACATGCAAGCGCCATGGTAAGACTACTCTCAATAGCATGATACCCTAAATCATGAACAAAAGCTTCAAATAATGATTAGCTAGTCTAATCACAATCTCAATATCACTTTAGCTTCTTGTCTAATGCAAGAACATGCTTCAAAAAATGAATTTAAGTTCCCTTACAGCAAGGATGATTCCATAAACTCACAAAGCAAACAAACAAAGGTAATATAAATCAATGCAACTCTCACTCTCTCAAAAGAGAAACACATGCAAACTTTGTACCATAGGTTTGCCCATATTTTCCAATCATCACACAACCTAGTTCATGTCAGATATTAAGGTCTTTTAGGCTTGTAATGGTGCTGATGGATAAGGCATGCTCAATTTGTGTTAGTGACTTGTACCTTTTCAAAGCATTATTGCAATCATCATCACCTCTTCTCAAGTTCTTTCCCTTCTTTTTCTTTTGAGACTTCAAATATTGACTTGTCACCAATTTATTTGGAATTCCCCTTTAATTTCCTTCACTTCTCTTTTCTATTTTCATTTTTCTAAGTCATTTCCATCACAATTATGATACAACACACACATATTTTTTATAGGGAAGGGTTCCTTCATTTTGCAAAACTTTAAGATTTAAGTCTCATTTCTTCTTCTTTTTGCCCTTTACTCGGCTTTCATTCATCCTTCCTTTCGACACCCCAACTTAGGCTTTTGGCCTAAGTTGGCTATTTAAACTTAACAATGCTTCAAAAAGGATTTTTGGTGGGAAGGTAGGGATAATTTATCTTAAGAGGCTCCTTTTGGTTGTCAACAAATAAGTTAGGCTAAATTGATTCCAACATGGATTAACACCCTCAGAAGGTAGTCACAAAAGGTTTTATGGACAATTTGGTTCCCTTATTGAATTTTAGCCCAAGATCATGTCTCACATTGATCAAGATTCACACAATCGGACTAACAAGGAAAATTCTAGGGCTCTACACGCATGCTTTCAACTAAAATCTCACCACACATGGCACTTTAAAATACACTCATTTAGCAGATCCTGAAAAATATCAAAAACGTACGTGCAATGTTCATTACAAGGCTCATAGCAAAATATAGCTAGTTAACAAAAGATTCAAAGAAATTGCTCGAAGGTGTAACCATATCAAATTCACTCTGGCAACACAACACAATGTAATATGCTCATCATGAGTACTATTCAAGACATCGATATTAAACAAAATAAATTCTCAATTTTTTATCAATGAAAACTTCAAGCATTTTACATTCTTAACTCATAGGGGTTTGCAACATCAACGGAGAACGAGATAGAAGTAAAGAAACATACAATCTCCCAAAAGAGGACTCTGATATAAACATTAAACTACAATTGTTCAAAATACAAAATAAAAAATAAAAAATAAAAATGGAAATTTTGGCACGAAGGTCCTCACCACACCAAAAACAGAATGTAGTATCCTCAATGCAAAATAACTAAAAGTGTTGGGAGGATGAGAGAAAGGGTCCACCTAATAGGATATTGCTGTGGTGTACTCTCATCTGAAATATCAGGAGGTGAAGCCTCAAGAGGGGAATTGTTGCCTGAAAATAAGATCATTGAGGTGGCATGAGAGTTACAATTGGGGCATCAATTCTCATCTCAGCAACATAAGATATGATAGAGTCTGGATTAACTCCTCTAGACCCAACCTCTATTATATCTCGAAGAAATCTCTGTAGTGCATACTATGGTATGACCTCCGCGGTCTTATAAAACACGTTCAGCATCTTAATAATCACGTGCTCCTCATCTCCCAGCTCCTTCTCATCAGTTTGCTTGGCCAGCTCCTCCCTAACACTCTAACTCTCATCATCAAAAACTATCTTACCAATTACAACAACCTCAGGAACACTTGTGGAACACACATCATTAGACATCTCGGGCTCATCTAGAAGGGGAACCTCATCCCAAAGTTCGAAGATGTCAATAGACTTTCTCTAGACCACCTCTGCCCTCAAAGTAGCCACCTCAGCTCTCAGGGTGTCTAAAGCACTAGAACTACCCTAGAATTTCTCCTGAGCCTCAATCCTAGCAGTTAAACTATCAAGTCTCAAGTATGGTTTTCTACGTACCCTCACACTAGCTCACTATCGGAATCACAAGTGCCAAGTCCTTCTAAATGCCTTGGTTAATAAGCTGGGGTAACTTTTTATCAACCGGGCATTCCTCATATCTGTTGATCGGGTAAGTCTACTTCTTTGATAAACTAATGCCAAGATCAAATGGGAACAAGAAATAAGAGGGGTGGTTCATAGCAGTAGTAGTACTAGCAGTAAGTTGTGCAAGTGCAGCAACAGAAGAACCAACAATAGAGAAAGACGTGGAAATACATGCCTTCTCCACAGAAGGAGCAGGTGTGTTGGGCTCAAGTGTCAGGGTAGCAAGGTCGACCACTGATTGGAGTCTGGTGGTGGCGGCTTCCTCTGAGCCGCATCATTTCTCAAACACTCGGCCTCTATCCTCCGAATGTCACTGGAGGATACTGGTGTAATCTTGATATTAGTTTTCCCTTGGAAAAGAACCCCCACTCTCTCACATAACTAAATAATGAGAACCGAGAAGGGAAGATATATATGCTATTGTCTAGCTCGTAGTAATATATCCTCCATAATTATGCCCCCAACATTTATCTTCTCCCACTCAATAATAGAATCTACTAACACAGCCTTTGGATGTCGTAGTATAGATTCGTTCTGAGATGGCATCACATTGCTATTGATAAACCCGAACCTTTATCTCGCTACATTGTTTAGGTCCTTGTTTTCTATCTTAGCACCTTCAGCCATCCATAAATGTGGAGACTCACCTGATATCAGAGGTGCTAGCCACCTTTTCAGTGCATCTAATGACTTTGTCATTTGAGTTGTGTATGCATCAGTCTGATTGTCCGGGGTGCAAAGTACAATGTTAATTTCAGTTGCATGACACTACACCATTTTGCATCGCACTTCAACCTCATCAAGTGGCATCAAGTCAGCTCTCCAAAAAATAGTTCGCTCCCCTCTTGCCTTAATCATGTTCAAAGCCCTTGGAGCTATAATCGGGAGAATGCGTACCACGACCTAGGGGTACCCCCGAGATGTAACATGGCGTATATGACCCCAAGATACAAAATGAAAGCCACTTATAATTCATGACATAAGATATAGACCAAAACAAATAAACACAACATTTCAAGTCCAATGTTTTAGAAAAGGAAAGCGGAAGTCTAAATACTTTGTCTCAATAGCAATCTAATTCAATAGAATGAAATTGGGCCTAGCCCGTTTATCATGTCAAAACATTGAAAATAAGAATGAAAACTAAAGAATAAAATTCCGTCCTCGAATGATGAGGACTCACCAAAACTTGGGAACCTCGTAATCAGCCACTAGCCATGAAATTGGAAAACCTGATTGTCGGATCCTATATTTGGGGAAAATGCGTTAGTACAAAAAGATGTACCAAGTATGATATCTATGCATAAAACATTTACATCATGCTAAAATAAGTCATTACATAACATGCAATTGACCAAGCTAAAACATGATATAAATAGGGTTAGAAGACATAACTCATAAAACATGTTCAATGCAAACTAACATCATTTAAAAACATTTGAACATATGTGAGATACTTCTTAAAGTAATGATTAACGTATCAGGGATACTTCATCCAATACAAGTGTCAACGATCGTTCAATAGTAATATAACCCAACTAGTGAGTTGGGGTCGAGTCCCAAGGGAGTGGTTCGTACTCAAGAATCAATAGAAAGTCATAAATTTTCTCAAGTCAATCACAGCTAAAAATATTTATGAAGAAAAACATAATTCAAGTTGGGGTGACACAAGTGTAAAATATCAAAGGGGGGTTTGTATTCAATTATCAACTAAAACAGCAAATAACGCGAAAATACGATTATGAAGACGAGATTCTTGGGATGTGATTGGATTATGGGCTAAGGTTAAAAACCAGGTAAACAACTGCAAATCAGTGAATAATCTAGACTTTAGTGGGGGTAAAATTTCTCTCAAATAATTTACCGCGAATCAGATTGGTTTCTCTCGAACACCAATAAGCACCAATGAAGCACAACCTTTGCTTTAGTCCATTTACTCTTTCGAGCTGAATCTATGGAAAAGGGTTTAGGATTCACTCTCTCTAGCTGAACCCATGACAACCCAATACCCACAGACCATCGCTTCAGCAATTTTGGTTTTAAAACTTCTCTCGAGCAAGCCAAAAACACGAATTTAAGATTGTATTTGCAACTACAACCTATTAAATTCAACAACAATTACTGAACTAAATCACTTTTAAACAGTAAATAAACTATCAATTAACAATACCCAACAGTTAAATCAACCCATAATCACATAATCACACCCCAAGAATTGGTGTTTTAGCTAGACATAGTAAAAAGGTAAAAGTCGTTACCAATTTGTGTTTCCATCAACTGGGTAGGATGGATATAGTCTTTACAAAGGTCTAAGATGAAAAATCTTCAACACCCATTTCCAATTTCTTAGAAATGGAAATCTTCAAAGCTAAAGAAATATTGTGTCTCTATTCAACAAAAGATAACTTCTTAAGTTAAAAATTTAAACACATATTTATAGTTGTCAAAAAGTGTGTTGCGAAGGTCCGGTCTTTGCAGTTAGTCGATATCGCCGATCCAATCGGCATTCCTCCCTTTGGTCATTTGCATCGCCGTTTTTATTTTGCCTTTAACATCTTCAACCTCTGTAACTTTGGGTGATATGGCACTGCATCGTGGAACCGTTCGACGACTCGCCGAGATTTTCTCCTTCAAGGGTTGGCACTCTGGAACATTAGGTGAGACCCTGGACGTTCATCAACTTGCCTAATAGGTTAGGTGATCCTAAGGCCTTCTTTCCTTCGTTCTTTCAGTTGCTTTGTTCCTTTTTGCTCAATAGTGTCCTTGCTTTGTTCCTCAATCCAAATATCGGAAATTCAAGGATTTACATTAGTTATTTGCACAAAATATGCATTTGAGGACACTAAATATACTAAAATAAAGCCCTAAATGAGTCCAAATTGTGGACTCATCAACACACATAACTTAAACATTTGCTTGTTCTCATGTAAAACACAAGTTCAGCAGTTCAATAGGGATGTCTCAAACAGTGCTACACGAGACTCAATCATGAATGCATACAAAAAGACTCAACCTACTCATGCAAGGATCAATTGTGCGCTTAAAGAATCAAGTTGTGACTCACCATTAATAAAGAATCTCAAGCTCACATTACTTGCTTCAAATGCAAGTTCAAGCTCAACAAAGGTGATCAAATGCCCTCACACAAAGAATGATTCCATATTCACACACAGTGGCTCCACAATTTAAAGTTTCGGAATCAAATGCAACGCTCACATTCACAAAGATGAACACAATGTATGATTTTACCCATAGGTTTGCCCTTACTTTTCAACCAACATTTGTTTCAGGTCACTCAAGATCAAAAAGGTCTTTTTAAGGCTTGTAACGGGGCTTAGTGCAAAGGTATGGTCATTTAGGCTCAATAGTTGTAGTCCTCAAGAAATGTAGTGTGAGCAACATTTCCTTTCCTTTTCCTCATCATTTTTCATTCGTGCTTACAAGTCATCCCATTATTCACTTTCCATGGACTATTGGAAATCCCATTTCTTTTTGCATTTTCACAACTTTATTCCGCAACTTTTTTTTCTTTTTCTTTTTCATCTTTTTTTGTATGAAGGGGTTCCATTTTTCTCAAAACATGGGTAAAAGGGGACTTTCTTGTACTCCTTGATTTACCTTCTCTTTTCACCACACCCCCAACTTAGGCTTTTGGCCTAAGTTGGCTATTCAAACAAACCACAAATCATGAGGATTATGGGTAATGGATCAATAAAAGGTTACAATGTCATCAAGTTTCTTCCAAGAAAAGGTTAAGGCTCAAAGGGTGCTCAAGAGGGGTTCACACACTCACAAGGTAGGCCACAAAAATAGGTATAATGTCAAATTGGTTCACACTCTTTAAATTTGCCTAAGATCATCTCAAGAGTTCACATCACTTAGTCAACCGGACCAACGGGGCAAATTCTAGGTGTCTTCACATATGGTTCAGGTTAAGCTCATCACATAAGGCATTCCCACCAAAGTCAAACAAGACTCCACACTTTCGCAGTGTGCAATGTTCATGACAAGAGACTCAATTCGATACTTGGCTAGTCACAACAAGATGCAAAGAGTTCAAATATTGTCTATGCAACTTCAGTTGACCTCATCGTAGCTGCACATTCATTTTTGTTCGATTGTGGGCACTATTCAAGTAATTGGTATTGATGAATACTAATACTCAAATTTACAAAAGAACAGCCACTATCAATACAAACAAGAGGTGGCAAAACAAATCTCGAAAAGGTAAAAAATCAATTACAATTAAAAACACGGAGCCACAAGCTCAAATCTTCCACAAAAAGTAGTGTACAACACACTTTCAGCTCAAACAAAACATCAATATTCACAAAAAAGTCACATAAAAGGTGGGCCTCACCCCACCACAAATAAAGTCATTTGTCCTCAAATGTAAAAAATATAAATTATCCACAAGTTAAAATAAAGAAAGACAGAGAAATAGGTAAACAGGGGATTCTGTCTACATAGTCGCTCTATTTGTCTGGGCATCAGTGCTCGATGCATCAATCTGGACTTGGGCATTAGTGCCCGGAGTCACCTCAGAAGAAACAGTAGTACCAGACCCATTAGGAACTACCATAGCCGTCTTGGTCAGTGATGTCTGGATCACCGACTGCATAATCGTCTCCTCAAGATTCGGCTAGTATCCATATATGCTCTCCTCTCGTAACTCTATCTGCTCCTCGTTGGTCTCAACATTCGACTCATCAACTACTGCCTCATCCCTGTGTATATCTCTGGTGGTAGCCAGAGGAATCTCTGAAGTCTCAGGAGCGTCCTAATCATCTGCACCCTCCAGTAATGAAGTAAAGTTGGTAGACTTCAGATAGTCTACATCCTTTCTCAAGTCTGCTACCTCGGCTTTCAAAGCCGTAACCTCGGAGATCTCCCCCTGCCTGCTCTCAAAAGCTTCGACTCTCATGGTGAGGGTGTCAATGGAATTCTGAAGGGGGGTCAGTGCAACTAAAATGGAAGCCTCAATCATAAAAGGGACGTCTCTCCCAAGTCTGGTAGCCCTCACATCAGCTGAATGGGCCATATGCCCCATTTTCAGGATCATCGCCTAAGTAGTCTTGGTCTACTGGGAGGAAGATGATGTGCCTGGAGCATGTGATGGAGAAGTAGGGGAAGAAGTAACTGAAAGCCTGGAGGACGGAGTAGACACATGGCCTCTGCATCTATGGAATCAACATCAACTTCCAGAGAAGTATCTATCGGAGCTGCTATTTTCCTATCATCCTCGTCACAAGTGTACTCGACCTCAATACACCGGATGTCAGTGGAGTAGGAAGGTGTCACCTGAATGTCTCTTATGTTATCCTGGGGCACTCTAGCACGTCGACATAACTCAGTGATCAAGATCGGGAATGGTAAGGAAGTTTGCCTTTGCTTGGCCTTCATGGCCATATTCTGCTCAATGATATGGCCAAGGTCAATGCGCCTATTGTATATGATAGGCCCCAGGCATGCCACTTTAGGATGGTAGAGGACAAACTTGTTCTAGGATGACATAATGATGTTGTTGATAAAGCCAAACCAGAATCGAGCAGCAACACTCAAGTCCCTCTTCTCAATAGGGGCTCCTGCCTTGATCCACCTCGAGGTGGTGTCGTAAATCAAAGGTGCCAGCCAGCCCTTCAAATCATCTAACAACTAAGAAATAGGCAATCCATCACAAGGGTGCGTAGAATGCAAAGCTCTACCCAATACAGTGTTTATGTAATCACTATTGCACCCAACTTCCTGTCCCCGTACAATGAAAGACTTCACCGGTCTGAACTCACTCGCCTTTTTCTTGCCCTTCAGGACCATGTCACCATAGGCTGTATAGAACTCCTGGACCCATTAAGGAATGTAAGGGCCTTGAGGCCTGGTAAACTGATTAAACCTATAGTAGCGGAGGGTGTCCCTCACATCTGAGTATTTGCCGTCCAGGACTTCTGTCGAGAGAAACTTCTCCTCAAGGATGGATCAGAAACCATCGCCTTTCAAATGGTTCAGAAGCCTGGGAGGAGGGACCACTGGTGTCACAGGAGCCACAGGAGGTGCTGGCACTGATTCTGTGGTATGGAAACATGAGGGACTCTGGCTGAGTCATATTGGTATCTAGCTTGGATTTCATTCAGTGGGGACTGCAAAGGCCGGTCATCTTCAGGCTCAGATAAAGCAGTCTGGGAACCAGTAGCCACCCTGTCCGATATGGGCCTTTTGCCCTTTCCTTTGTCACCTAGAGGAGGCTCTTGTCTGCCCTTCTTTGGAGGATTTGATCCCTCTTCATTTATAGTGAAACCCCGTATTCTTTTCCGGGGTGGCATGTCTATAATTTTTCGTACCATATCTACAAAATATCAGAAAAAAGTTAGAAAAAATGCAATAAAATTCACAGAAAAACAGTTGCAGACAAACTCCCCGATCAAGTCGGTGAGTCACCGAATCACTTTGGCGAGCCAGATCGGGCACGCCAATAGGATTGGCTCTAAAGTTTTAGCAAGTTGGCAATGTGAAGGTCTTTTTGGCGAATCGCCGATAGCTTTCGATGAGCAAGGGCTAGCCCACCGAAAGTTACAGTGCAAAAAGGGCTCAGGGGTGTAGACAAAAGGCGATCAAGAAGACTTTCGGTGAGTCGTCGAGTGCCTTCAGTGACCTCAAGCTTCTTGCCAAAAGATACAGACCCAACATCAATTAAAGCATGAAATTAAAGAGGATATGGGGACTTTTGACGAACCTCTGAGTGGTTCAACGAGCACGACCCAGCTCGCCAAACGCCCCAACGTACCTACTTTCACCCCATCTTCTTGAATTAAACCCCACAACCCCCGAAAAAAAAATAAAAGCATGCACTAACCAAATTAAAGCAAGACCCATAGCACCCATTACCCAAGGATACTCAGATTTCTCTCGGTTTTGCCAAATTTGGCCAATTGACGACTTTTGCCCATCAGAATGACGTCACCCATTCTATCATGGGGTAAATTATGACATTTGGCACAAATACGGGCTACTTAGAGTTCACCCAACTAAACTAAACAACATGCAAGCACAACCCCACAAAATTTATTTCATTTCAAAGCACAAGAATATGAGATTTCAACCCTCAAAACATTACGGGCAAGATTATCAAATCAAATAAGGCATTTAAGTATTCTAATCCCATCAGAGAGGCCCAACACACTTCATTAAGATAATATTGTTGCAAATGAGTACAACTTCAATAAAAATAAACTCAAGGTTCAGAAAACCAACCTTTTATGCCGATTAAATTGATATTGAAATGCTAGGCGACAATGTAATCTTAATCCCAACCACAAATCAACAACTAAAATACTTATAAAGTGCAAAAATATTGAAAATACTAAATACGTGTGAGTTTGGGAGGATTAAAAGTGAGGGAAAGTGAAGAGTTTTAAAGTTTAAACCTTTGGCATTTTAAAAACCATCCAGTTCTCGCCCATTTAGCGACATTAGTCATGCTCACCGAACCACTCGGTGACACGCCTAGTGGTTATATACCTCGCTGAGTTTTACAGGTCATTGATTTGGGGGTCCAAACGGCGTATAGATCGTGATCGCCGACCTGGTTGATGAGTCGCCAATAATTTCCCAGGCTCTCCGAGTTTTACATACTCTAATGTAAAATTTTCTTTAGTCTAACGGCGGTCTGGGTCGGGGTCGCCGACCACTTTGGCGATTTGCCGCCTGGACCTTTGGCTCGCTAATTTGCACTTTTCACTCACTTTCCACACTTTGTTCTGCACATTCAACACACCATTATTGAAAACTTAAAATGAAAGAAAATAAAACTTGGGTTGCCTCCCAAGCAGCGCCTTAGTTAACGTCATGGCACGACGCAAGTCCACCTTCAAACCTCATTCTTGGGGTTGACCATAGTGTGACTAGGCAACCCCTCTTGCTGTCTCGGGTTTAGATGAGATGAGATATGACACATTTGGGTCTCCAATTGCTTGATCGACACTGAATGGGAGGTGACGGTCTGACTAAGGGTCGACACATCTTTCTTCATTTCCTTTAAAATCTTGTCCGACCCCTCAACTTTGTTGAGGATACGAGAAAGCATAACCTCAGACCGACCACCTTCCGAATCCTTTGGTTTTTGGCACTCGTGGGGAGGCACATACCTATCCTTCTCCCCATTCTTCCAATTTGGATTACGTTCCCTCAATTCACGATCTCAATCTTTCCAACCTTCATCCCTACTCCAACCTTGGTTACCACCCTACCACAGGTAGTTTAAACAATAACCACCGCCTTGGTTGGCCAGGAAATTTACCTCTTCATATAAGGCCTTAAACTTAGACTAATCCAGAATAACACACCTGACACACACGACATTGACACTTCAAGCACGAGTTCCCATGACATTTTTAGACAAAATGTCAAGTTGTGTAAGGATCTTGGCCATGTTCTGGTCCCTCTGTCTTCATGGGTATACCACTCTCTATTTATGGTAGTCATGCCATCCAAGAGCTGAGCCGCTATCATATAAGGTTGCTGCATCAAACTTCCCGGAGAAAGTTGGTCAGCAACACCCTTATTTATCGATTCAAGACTCCGGTAAAAATACTGCAGCAACACGTTATCAGGCAAGCCATGGGTTGGGCATTGAAGCACCAACTTCTTGAATCGCAACCATGTTTCATGAATCGGGTTGCCTTCTAGATGCTTGAAGCTTTGAATGTTGTCCCAAAGATTAATCATCTTCGAGGGAGGGAAATATTGCACTTAAAATGCAGTAACCAACTCCTCCCACGAAGTGATTGATTCACGTGGCAATTCAGCCATCCACTTCCATGCCTCTCTCATCAAAGAGAATGGGAACAACCTCAGTCGGACCGACCCTTGGGAGATATTCTTGAAGGAGAATGGTCTGTACACATCCATGAAATTTCTAATATGCTCATCGGGATCCTCATGAGCCAAACCACTGAAAATCCCATTTAGTTGCAAGAGTTGCAACATAGTACTCGTGATGTGTAATACCGCATTCCTTTCGGCCGGAGGCAAGCGAATGGCACCAATACCACCCATAAGATAGGGGTCATTAGAATTAGGCTTGTTGACATCGTTGCGGTTACAGAAGTTGTAACACCTCAGAAACAAGTAGACCAAACTAGAGCCATGAGCTAGGGATCTCAGGTTTGATATATGCGAAATAGAGTTGTAGATGAGACTTCTCGTACTTTGAATGAGGGGATTGGTAGTTGATCATCAAGATACGTGTTAGACCCCGTAGTTTAGAAGACTATATATGGAATGGTATAGGGTTGCAAGGGCCAAAGCTATCAAGGTAGAGTAAAAGAGAACTTGTTCTCCTAGGTGCCTAGTTGGCGATTCGGCAGCTTGATCGCCTAAGGCACTTGGCGATTCGCCAAAGGGAACCTAAGGTCGCCTAGTGGGCTGTCCCCTTTTTCCTTGATTTTGCAACAAAGGGCGAGATAAGTCATAGCTCGCCAACCTACTTGGCGAATCGCCCAAAAGACCCCTAGATCGCCTAGTGAAACTGCCCCATTATGGACTTTACTGGAAAAATGGGCGAGCCAAGGGTCCACCTGGCGAGTAGCCTACTGCCCTTGGCGAGCAATGAGGGTGCAAAGGGCGAGCAAGGACGGGAAGGTTAGTAAATTTTAAGCTAAAACGCTTAGGGTCCTTAGTTCTTTACCAAAGCTGGCCCTACCTTATTCAATTACTTTCCTAACAACTATATAAACTTATTAGACCTAAGTTTACCTCTATTAAGTCATTCAACCTAGAATAAAAAAAACCCATCTTTATTCTCTCCATAGAATATTTCTCTCTCTAAGAAGAACCTCCATTGAAGAAGGAGATAGAGCTTAAAGCTTGGGTCAAGAGAAAAGTCCATTGTTGAGAGCTTGGTTTAGGGCTTTGATTAAAGGTATGTTTATATTTTCATATATGGGTTCTTCCACCCATAGAGTCCCCTAGAAACCCCCAAGATTTGTGAAGAAGAACCCCAATCTAAGCTAGGGTTACTTCCAATGTATGGGTTTTAAGTGAGTATGATTCTAAGGTGTCGGATACTACTCATATATGATTAACTTAGGGTTGATTCATGATATTATGAAGATTTATGTGTATTCCCTGGTTAACCCTAATTTTCTAAGTATGTGGGTTTATGTCTTGTGATGAGAAATAGATGGTTCTTGATAGATTTTCTAGAGTTATCACCATGAATAGAACTTATGTAAGAATGATAAAGTCATGAATTCAACAAGACTTATGCATGCATGATAAAATATGAATTGATTGATTAGAATTGGGACTCTGTGATGAATTATGCTTAGAATTATCTACGCTTGAGGCTTATGAATGATGTGTATTATGATCTAGATTAATGTGTTGATGGTGGAGTAAAGATTGAATGTAGGTGTGGAAGTCATAATGTTGATCACTAGGGCTTATAGAGTAAGTCTAAAATGATAAGATAGCTTGAATGTAGATAGAATGTGAAAGGTATTCTCACGTTGAATGATTCTAGATTGAAAGGCTAATTACCTAAAATGAATCATGCTTGTTAGAATAAAATAGCTTGAAGTTGAGCCTTATGGTTCCTTCATGTATAGTTGAATTAGGTTGCTTGGGATGGTGTATCTCATGGTAGCTTGGGATGGTAGATCTAATGGTAGCTTGGGATTGAAGAATTAAACTCTCCTAAGGTTAGCTTGAATTAGTGTTGGTAGGATGGTTTTAATGGTACCTTGCATTAGTATAGGCATGGTAGCATAGGATTGAGGATCTATACTCTACTATGGGTAGCTTGAACTAACATTGTTATAATACCTTAATGGTAGCTAGACTTGGTTAGGCCAAGACCATTTCCTGCTAGCTTAGGATTGAGACACCACACTCTCCTAAAGGATAGATTAGGGTTGAGGATTCATACTCCCTTAAGGATAGCTTTCATCCTAATGAATGTTGCATGGTAGCTAGGTTGGTATACTTGTATCCTTCATAGGCTAGCTTGCATTGCATGGTAAGGTGTTTTCCATGGTAGATAGGTCAGGCATGGTAGTATGCTACTCTTTGATAGTTTAGAATGATGAATAGTAAGCATTGAGTAAGCTAGCCTAAAACAGTACTTACTTTGAGTGGTAGTATGGGATGCCACTCATACATGGCACAAGTATGACTTGAAGTTACTTATGAAGTGTCCTCTTATGTAACATATGCCTAGCTTGGATTGTTGCTATAGTTTCCTTCCATGATATGATAGACTTAAGTTGATAGTTCCTTGTCAAAATGAAGTAGGTCTATAGTGACACCTAGAGATGGTAAATATGAATATCGTGACTTCAAGACATGCTTAGTGTGTGTGGTATTATGGGATGCCCCACATTCATTGCACAAGTGTGCCTTGAGGTTACTTAGGAGTATAGTGCTTTTATGTCATTAAAACCTAGGTCTTGACTATGATGGTGGACTATGACAAAGAATGACCAAAGAGAGGTACTTAACTTAGATAGTATTATAGAATGCTATCTTTGCCTTGCACAAGTATACTCGGAGGTGGTTTGTGGAGTAGTTCTCTTGAATACGGAAGAAAAATAGTTGGATTATGAAGTTATGCATGCCTTATGTTGACTTGTGATTATATGATGCTTATGTTGGAGTTAATGTTTTGAATATGTTATTGTCTCTTATGCTTATGTCTTATGTTAACTAACCATTTGAGAAGCTTTATGTTGGTATGTTAGCTTTCGTACTAGGTACATTTTGTACTAACTCATATTGCCTACATTCTAATCAAATATAGGGTGTTGGAGATTGAGTTGCTTTGGAGGCTACGTTTCTAAGGCGTTTGATGTAACACCCCTCAAAATGAAGTAGGATAAAGTAGAGCCTCACATGGTTTTTAGGCATTAATTACTTGTTAAAATAATGAAGAATATGTTTTTTAGTCAGTTTTAAAGATTTTGGAAGTCTAACGTCAAGGGACGACCAAGACGTTCGGAAACTAGTCTTTTACGTGTTGGTGTGTTCTAGTATGTTGTTCATGTTTTTATGTGTTGTTTGGAGTCTAAAATCAGTGAGGTGACCCTAGTGTCTTAATAAATGTATTTAGTATCAAAACGTCCGGGTACGACTTCCTAGGACCACCCTAAGGGTACCCGAGGAGGACCCCAACCCTTGGCCAAACAAGCTGCCAAGGCAGCTTGAAGTTGTGCATGGAGGGAGTGGCTCCGCATCGCGGATCTGCTCCACCAATGGCCAAAAAGTGGCTCCACATCGAGGAGACACCGCGGACTCTACTGTCTCAAAATTTAATTTCCAGAAACTTGTGGAAACACCTCCGCGTCGAGGACTTGTTTCCCGACAAAATCTGTGAAAATAAAACTCAAGTTTGACTTGTTTAAAAGGTCCAACTAAGTGAGGGGTAGTTTGTGTACTTTGGGGAATTATTATAAACGGTTATTCTACCTATTATAGGATATTTTAAGTGGTTAAAACCTCAAAACCTAGAATTAGACCTCATTATCCAAATTGAGCATTCCCTCTCAAATAAATTCTTTCTCTAGAACTCCATGGAAGACATTGATGAAGCTTCAAGCTAGGGGATGGGTTCCTACTGATTTCTCTTCAAATTCCTAAGGAAATTAATCACAAAGGCATGGGGATTTTATCTTTGATTCTCCTTTCAATCAAAGAGCCAAATCAAAGTGATTTCAATGTTTTTCTAAAACACTAAAATCCCCAATTTCAATTCTAATCTTGGGTTCTTGAATGAAAGTATTTCAAATGAAGAATTATGTCAATATTGATGGTTTTAAGATCATAAACTCCATGAACCCTTGCATATCTTGAAATCCTAATTTTGGGTTTAAATTGGGTCTATTGATTATGAGCTAATAATGTGATATTAATGTGTAGATTGTTATGGGCTATTGATTTATGTATTGTTCTATATTGAATTATGAGGAATTGATGGTCAATTGTGTTATATTGGATGTTGACCTTGAATGGGCAACTGTGACCTAAGGTTTATGATGATGATGAAGTTGTGAATAAATTAATGATTCTAGTATTTTATATGTATATATATATATATATATGTAGTAGATGTTAGATTTGTGAGGTTTGATCTGTTTGAAAGTGGGGAGGTGTTTACTTTATAAGCATGTTATGATCACGGCCTTGTAGGCAAAGTTGGATGATTGTTGTTTTGAGTAATGTTGATTATGTGAAGGTAATGTGATACGATGTGAATTTGTGTATGGTCTAAGAGCATGAATGGTGAAGGGACCATATGTGTTATACTTGGTTGTTGTCTTCTTGAATGACTTATAATGAAGGTGAGGTTAGGATAAACTATGTTTACCTACTCTCACTCTTAGTGAAGAATGAATGAAAGAATGTGTTAATGAATGAAAAGAATGGGAGTTAATGCCAATGAATGAAAGATGGGTCTATTGTAAGGATAGTCTCATAAAGTACTCCTTTAAATGAATGAGGTTCTTAGATGAAAGGTTTTCTTATCTTTAAATCCAAGAGCTTCCTAAATGAATGAATGTTGGCTAGGATGGGTACTCCTTCGTTAGTTGAGATGTGGGTACTTAGTAGCAATCTTTATCCCTAAATGAGTGAATGTTGGGCTAGGATGGGTACTCCTTCGTGTGTTGAGATGAGAGTACTTAGTAGCAATCCTTATCCCTAAATGATTGGATGTTTTTCTAGGATGGGTACTCCTTCGTGAGTTGAGATGAGAGTACTTAGTACAAATACTTATCCCTAAATGAATGAATGAAATGAATGTCCTAACTCTGTGGGGGAGTAATGTTTAGCACCGAGAGGACTTCAATATGGGTGGATACTCCTTCGTTAGTTGAGATGCGAGTATTTAGTAGCAGCCTTAAGATGGGTGCTCCTTCGTGAGTTTAGATGAGAGTACTTAGAAGCAATCCTTCTATCCCTTAACTATGTGCCTACATAGGACTAGCTAGTGGTTTCTATCACGTAAAGGCTAAAAGAATGACCCTACCTCAGGCAAATGGGGATCCCTCATCCGGTAAGGGTACTACCGGAATTTCATATCAAGCTCCATGGTCTATGTCGGTTAAGGCCCTTCCCCCATATTAATGAATGAACTAAGATCTGTTAAGGCTGTACTACTTGGGATATGTGGTTGAATGGTACATCATCTAGACATTGAACAAGTAGACATTTAAGGGAGATCTTGGTGTGTCTTAGTAATGATAATAAATGAATGAGTCTCTTTGGTCTAATTAATGAAAGCGTTGGTATTTTAGCATGCTAATGTGAGAGTGAGTCATAATGAATTGAATGTAAGTGCTTATGTTGAATTGAATGTATGTGATGATCTTATGTCATTAGTGAATGAAGTTGTCTAAATGCATTAAGTTGAATCAACAATTTATGTGGAGATGTGAATGCAGCTTGTCTTGTGTAGCCTTAAGGATCACTTGGGTGTGGTATGGAGAGGTAGTATGGGCTGCCTCACCATGTCTTACTTAGGTGAGTCTTAGGATGAGATTTTATGAGTGTTCTAGTTTTATTATGTGACTTGTTGGCTTATGTGCTTATATGTCTTATGTGATTAATTGGTGAAGGTTGAGGTATGCATGGTAAGTACACTTTGTGTGACCTTAAGCTGGTTCCTTGGTTTGAGTGTTGGTATGGGACGTTGCCCACATATTGCACAAAGGTATTGCTTAAGGGTTACTTAAGGTGGAGGTCCAAGGAAAGAAGGTAAAGGTAAATGGGTTATGTTTGTTTATGAGGTATTGTGAAGTATATGACTTTCTATTCTTGGTTGTGACTTGTAAGGTGCCTATTATGTTGATGTTCATGAGATTTTATCAAAATTGAATGAAAGCATAACTTCCAAAGAAGTGTCCTCTTTAGCATGTTTTGAATATCCTTATAGTTATTGTGTGTGTTGTACTAACCCCTTTCTTCTATTTTACTACAAGAGTAGGTTGTGGTAACTAGGAGGAGATTGTGCTTTGGAGTTGCTTGGATTGCTTCACTCTTCCAAGTGTTTGGTATGTCCTCAAGATTTGAGGACTATGTTTAGAAGTTTCTTAGTCATTGTAATAGACACTTAAGTTTCATTTCATTTGTAAAGGGCCGTGTCCCTTAGTACGTTTTAAGTTCTTGTCTAAGATTGGCTAAAGAGACTTAGTAGTTCTGCTTGAGTATTGATGTTTTTAAATGTTGATGACTCTTGAAGTATTCTGGTTTTATTGAATAAATTTTTTAAATTTTTAGTGATTTTTATGATTTATGCGATGAATGAATGCTAAGGCTTGTATGAGACCTCCGAGAGGTCGAATACGCATGTAACGGCTAGGGGGTGCTCTCGGGTTGTTACAAACTTGATATCATAGCATAAGGTTTTAAAGATTAGTTTTAGGTGCAAAGTCTCGAAAGCCACGTCTAGTAGAGTTTTGTTCATCGATGTGAGTCACAACACATCTAAGAGCGAGAGGCAATAGGACGATGGAAGTTTCACTTTCTTTCATTATTCTTGATGTCATGCCTTAGAGTTTGGTCTATAAGTGTCCTTTTCCTAATCCGTCTCTTGTGTTTATAGGATATGAATACGAGGCCTAACCGAGGGAGAGCGGAAGAGGAGGTAGATGATGGGGCAGGTCCTCCCTAATGAGTGCAGGGTAGCCAAGATCCTTTAGGTGGGAAAGAGAATGTGGTTTTGGTGGTTCCCCTAGATATGACTAATGGGGAAATTAGATAGGCTTTTCTCTCCTTGGCCCGTGCCATGACTACTCAAGCAAATAGAGATGTGAAGCCTATGGTTAATGCTATTGGGAGTACCGTGGCCTCAAGGTTAAGGGATTTCACAAAGATGAACCCTCCTACCTTCTTTGGTTCTAAGGTAGATGAGGACCCACAAAACTTTATAGATAAGGTGTTTAATATTGTGGATGCAATGGGAGTGACTCCTAGGGAGAAGGCGGAGTTGGCTTCCTACCAACTCAAGGATGTAGCTCAAGTGTGGTTTGAGCAATGGAGGGATGAGAGACCCATAGGGGGTCACCCAATAGATGGGGGAGTGTTTAAGACGGCCTTTCTTGATAGGTTTTTCCCCTTGGAGTTGAGGGAGCAAAAGTTGATTGAGTTCATGAACCTACGTCAACGGAATATGAGTGTGAAGGAAAACTCTCTCAAGTTTACCCAACTCTCTAAGTATGCTCCTACCTTGGTAGCAAATTCTACGGCTAGAATGAATAAGTTTGTGATGGGGATATCCGGTTTGGTTGAAGAAGAGTGTCGTACGGCCATGCTCCATCATGATATGGATATCTCTAGGCTTATGGTTTATGCTCAACAACTAGAGAAGACGAAGCTTAGGAAGATGAATAGAGATATGAAGAGGGCTAGGCCGGATGAACAAAACCAATCTAGGTCTAAAAAGAGGTTGTATAAGCAAGATTCTTTAATGGTCAACATTGATAGGGTGTCTAACTCTAAACCTCAAAGAGGGAATAAAGGTGGTTCTACTTTTGAGAGGCCTAGGTGTGGTACTTATGGAAAGCAACATTTGGGCAAGTTTCTTGCCGGTACGGATGGATGCTTTGTATGTTGGAGTAAGGGTCATAAGATGAGAGATTACCCTACACTTAAGGCAAAAGGGAAAGAGACCAATCAGTTTGCTCATGATGGCCCGGATCCAAATATGCCTAAGAGGAACCGTTTCTATATGCTTCAAGCTAACAAGGATAAGGGAACAAATGAAGCTAAGTCAATTTTCTTTGTTGTTTCATGATAACCTTAGATGGGTTTACCCTATGTGGGGGATAATGAGTTGAGTAGTAAGGTTGTTGATATCCTTATCTTTTCCTTCTATTCTAATTCAAGCTTGAAACAAAGAGTTCTTAGTAGCATGTTGCATGTTGGAGTCTTATGTGAATTGAGTATCCATATTCTCCTTATGATGTGCATATTTTAGCTGAATTCTTGTTTAAATAAATAAATGAGTTTTCTTGATTATGTCCCTCATGATTTATTTATATGCATTTTTGAAGAATTGTTTAAATTGCTCCATGAGATCCCTAGTTGAGCATGCCTTGATGTTATTTTGATGTTGCATGATTATGCTCTTGAGAGAAATTGTACGGTGAGCCTATAAATATTGTAATGAGCATGATATGCTATGGAGAAGGAAGTTCCTCCAAAGAAATGAGAAGTGGTAAAGTTTTGTGCATATTGAGTGGTAGATGTTATTCCTACTTCCTTGAATTGCATGAAAGTCTTGTTGTAATGCTTTTTATGTGGAGTTCATGTTTCCTTCTTGATGTGTGCTATAATAATGATATTACATGCTTGCTGTGGGCTGCTAGTCCTAGAATCTTTACTCTATAATGTTTGAAGTGTCATTCGAGGGCGAATGTTCCTAAGTGGGGGATATTGTAACACCCCTCAAAATTAAGTAGGATACAGTAGAGCCTCACATGGGTTTTATGCATTAATAACTTGTTAAAATACTGAAGAATAGCCTTTTTAGTCAGTTTTAAAGAGTTTGGAAGTCAAACGTCAAGGGACGACCAAGATGTTCGGAAACTAGTCTTTTACGTGTTGGTCTGTTCTAGTATGTTGTTCATGTTTTTATGTGTTGTTTGGAGTCTAAAATCAGTGAAGCTGACCCTAGTGTCTTAATAAATGTATTTAGGGTCAAAACGTCCGGGTATAACTCCCCGGGACCACCCTAAGGGTCCCCGAGGAGGACCCTAACCCTTGACCAAACAAGCTGCCAAGGCAGCTTGAAGTTGTGCATGGAGGGAGTGGCTCTGCATCGCGGATCTGCTCCACCAATGGCCAAAAAGTGGCTCCGCATCGCAGAGACACCGCAGACTCTACTGTCTCAAAATTTAATTTCTAGAAACTTGTGGGAACACCTCCGCGTCGCGGACTTGTTTCCCGACGAAATTTGTGAAAATAATACTCAAGTTTGACTTGTTTAAAAGGTCCAACTAAGTGAGGGGTAGTTTGGGTACTTTAGGGAATTATTATAAAATGGTTATTCTACCTATTATAGGATATTTTAAGTGGTTAAAATGTCAGAACCTAGAATTAGACCTCATTATCCAAATTGAACCTTCCCTGCCAAATAAGTTCTCTCTCTAGAACTCCATGGAAGACATTGATGAAGCTTCAATCTAGGGGATGGATTCCTAATGATTTCTCTTCAAATTCCTAAGGAAATTAATCACAAAGGTATGGGGATTTTATCTTTGATTCTCCTTTCAATCAAAGTGATTTCAATGTTTTTCTAAAACACTATAAACCCCAATTTCAATTCTAAGCTTGGGTTCTTGAATGAAAGTATTTCAAATGATGAATTATGTTAATATTGATGGTTTTAAGGTCAAAAACTCCATGAACCCTTGCATATCTTGAAATTCTAATTTTGGGTCTAAATTGGGTCTATTTATTTTGAGCTAATAATGTGATATTAATGTGTAGATTGTTGTGGGCTATTAATTTATGTATTGTTCTATATTGAATTATGAGGAATTGATTGACAATTATGTTATATTGGATATTGGCCTTGAATGGGCAATTGTGACCTAAGGTTTATGATGATGATGAAGTTGTGAATAGATTAATGATTCTAGTATTTTATATCTATATATGTAGTAGATGTTAGAATTGTGAGGTTTGATCCCTTTGAAAGTGAGGAGGTGTTTATTTTATAAGTATGTTGTGATCATGGCATTGTAGGGAAAGTTGGATGATTGTTGTTTTATGTAATGTTGATTATGTGAAGCCAATGTGATACGATGTGAATTTATGAATGGTCTAAGAGTGGGAGTTAATGAAAAGAATGGGAGTTAATGCCAATGAATGAAAGATAGGTCTATTGTAAGGATAGTCTCATAAAGTACTCGTTTAAATGAATGGGGTTCCTAGATGAATGATTTTCTCATTTTTGAATCCAAAAGCTTCCTAAATGAATGAATGTGGGCTTGGATGGGTACTCCTTTGTTAGTTGAGATGTGGGTACTTAGTAGCAATACTTATCCCTAAATGAATGAATGTTGGGCTAGGATGGGTCTTCCTTCGTGAGTTGAGATGAGAGTACTTAGTAGCAATCCTTATCCCTAAATGAATGAATGTTGGGCTAGGATGGGTACTCCTTCGTGAGTTGAGATGATAGTACTTAGTAGCAATTCTTATCCCTAAATGAATGAATGAAATATATGTCTTAACTCCGTGGGGGAGTAATGTCTAGCACCGAGAGGATTTGAAGATGGGTGGATACTCCTTCGTTAGTTGAGATGTGAGTATTTAGTAGCAACCCTTCAGATGTGTTCTCCTTCGTGAGTTGAGATGAGAGTACTTAAAAGCAATCCTTATATCCCTTAACTATGTGCCCAACTAAGACTAGCTAGTATTCTCTACCACGTAAAGGCTAAAGGATTGACCCTACCTTAGGCAAGTGGGGATCCCTCTTCCGGTAAGGGTACTACCGGGATTCCATGTCAAGCTCCATGGTCTATGTCGGTTAAGGCTCTTCCCCCACATTAATGAATGAACTAAGATCTCTTAAGGTTGTACTACTTAGGATAGGTGGTTGAATGGTACATCATCTAGACATTGCACAAGTAGACATTTAAGGGAGATCCTGGTGTGTCTTAGTAATGATAATAAATGAATGAGTTTCTTTGGCCTAATTAATGAAAGCGTTGGTCTTTTAGCATGCTAATGTAAGAGTGAGTCATAATGAATTGAATGTAAGTGCTAATGTTGAATTGAATGTATGTGATGATCTTATGGCATTAAGTGAATGAAGTTGTCTAAATGCATTAAGTTGAATCAACGATTTATGTTGAGATGTGAATGGAGCTTGTCATGTGTATCCTTAAGGATCACTTGGGTGTGGTATGGAGAGGTAGTATGGGCTGCCTCACCATGTCTTACTTAGGTGAGTCTTGGGATGACATTTGATCCGTGTTCTAGTTTTATGAAGTGACTTGTTGGCTTATGTGCTTAAATGGACTATGTGATTAATTGGTGAAGGTTGAGGTATGCATGGTAAGTACAATTTGTGTGACCTTAAGGTGGTGCCTTAGTGTGGGTGATGGTATGGGACGTTGCCCATACATTGGACAAATGTATTGCTTAAGGGTTACTTAAGGTGGAGGTCCAAGGCAAGAAGGTAAAGGTAAATGGGTTATGTATGTTTATGAGGTATTGTGAAGTATATGACTTTGTATTGTTGGTAGTGACTTGTAAGGTGCCTATTATGTTGATGTTCATGAGATTTTATAAAAATGGCATGAAAGCATAACTTCCAAACAAGTGTCGTTTTTAGCATGTTTTGCATATACTTATAGTTATTGTGTGTGTTGTACTAACCCCTTTCTTCTATTTTACTACAAGAGTAGGTTGTGGTAACTAGGAGGAGATTGTGCTTTGGAGTTGCTTGGATTGCTTCACTCTTCCAAGTGTTTGGTATGTCCTCAAGATTCGAGGACTATGTTTAGAAGTTTCTTAGTCATTTTAATAGACACTTAAGTTTCATTTCATTTGTAAAGGGCCATGTCCCTTAGTATGTTTTAAGTTATTGTCTAAGATTGGGTAAAAAGACTTAGTAGTTCCGCTTGAGTATTGATGTTGTCAAATGTTGATGACTCTTGAAGTATTATGGTTTTAATGAATAAAAGTTTTAACTTCTTAGTGATTTTGATGATCTATGCGATGAATGAATGCTAAGGCTTGTATTAGACCTCCGAGAGGTCGAATTCACATGTAATGGCTAGGGGGTGCTCTCGGGTCATTACATTTGAAGACTTGAAGACTGGTGACTCCTCATAGCTTCGAGGACAAACCCACTATGTTTCTCTTATGTGATTTCGTTGGTTTTAGACTTATTATGGGCTGCGTCCCTAGACTTATATTAAAGTTATTCATAGATGGTTTGAGACAACGATTTAGTAAAGACTTCCGCTTTTATGAAATGTTTTAGATTGAATGGTTTAAAAAGAACATTGATTTTTCCTTACTTTTCTATGATCGTATATTATGATGACTCTAAGGGCTTGTATTAGACCCCTTCGGGGTTAAGTACGTCATGTGACGTCTAGGATATACCCCTGGATCATGTCAAACTTGGTATCAGAGCATAAGGTTTTGGGATAAGTTTTAGGATGTCTCAAACCACGTCTAGGTAGAGTCTTATTCATGTGTGTGAGTTTCGATATATTTATGAATAGGAGGCTATCAGATGCTTAGTAAAGGTCTCACTTCTTCATTCTCTAAGTCGTGCCATAGAATTTGGCTTTAGTAGGCCCTTTTTCTAATCCATTCTCATTGTTTTTTAGAGTATGGCTAACACAAGGGCGAAAGCTAGGAGAGAAAGGGAAGACACTGGGGACCAAGAGATTCCTCCCTAAGTTCCACATCAAGCTCCTCCTCAAGTTCCTAATGACCCTCCAATTGGGAATCTCACTCTAGCTGAGTTTAAGGCTTCTATGCAATTGTTGGCTCAATCCTTGACGGCGCAAGTCAGTAGAGAGGTGGTGGCTACGGCAAACTCTATAGGGGGAATGGGTGCTTATAGGAATTGGGAGTTCTTGAGGATGAACCCTCCGGACTTTAGTGGCTCCAAGGTGGAGGAGTATTCAAATAGGTTCGTAGATGAGGTTTATAAGACACTTGCTGTCATGTGGGTAACTTCTAGAGAAAAAGCGGAGCTAGCAGCTTACCAATTGAAAGATGTTGCCTAAATTTGGTATGAGCAATCGAAAGATGCTAGGTCCCATAGAGTGGGAAACTTTTAGGTTTGCATTTCTAGATAGGTTCTTTCCTCAGGAGTTGACGGAGGCTAAGTTGGAAGAGTTCATAAATCTTAAGCAAGGCAACATGAGTATCAATGAGTATGCCTTGATGTTCACTCTTTTGTCTAAGTATGCTCCATCTTTGGTAGCAAGTCCAAGGGATTTGATGAATAGGCTTATGACGGGGGTGTCCGATCTAGTAGAAGAAGAATGACGTATGGCAATGCTTGTTGATGATATGGATATCTCACGCCTCATGGTGTTTACCCAACAAATAGAAGAGTCTAAACTCAAGAAGGAGAGGGCTAGGGAGAAAAAAAGGTCTAGGGTGGATAATGATGGGTCCGATGGACATGGTCATTCTAGGAATTGACAAAAGCTTTCTGAACAAGGCTATTCTAATGCTCCTAAGAATAAGGATGAGAGGGTGTCTACCCCTAGGCCACAAGGGAAAGGTAGTGAGTCCCTAAGGCCCACTTGTTCTAGGTGTGGTAAGAGGCATGATGGTAATTGCTTAGCCGATAGAGATGGTTGCTATGGATATGGTGAGATTGTCCAGATGAAGAAGGATTGCCCAAAGACAAAGGGTACTATAAGATATGGTTAGCAAGTTGCCTCTAGTGGTTGAGATGATGAGCCTCCAAGGAGGAATAGATTTTATGCTCTCCAATCCAAGGATGATCAAGAATGATCTCCTCATGTCCTTTCCGGTATGTGTTTTATGCTTTAGTAAATTTCCAGATTTCTTGTCTTTTGTAACTTGTTATGATGGACTTGAATTTGTCTTTAGTATGAATTATGTTTAGAAAAGCTTGTGTATGCTTACTCCCAAGGGGGAGATAGTGTACCTATCTAAGAAGGCTATGGTGTGCTTATGTGTTGCTATGATTTCCTTATATGCATGTTTATGAAAATGCCTAGGTCTTGTTAGATATGACTTACTTGCATTGTTTTTCCTCATGCTGTAACATCTTTGATTCAATATGCATTTTAGGCTCTATGAATGTATGTTGAGCATGTTGTAGCTAGGAGATGGTAGTTCCTCCTTAAAATTGGAATAGATGACGAATCTCATGCATGTTGGGTTGGTAGATGTAGTTCCTACTCCCTTGGGTTGCACGGAGTATGTTTAGCTTGGAGATGAAGTCTTCCTCCATGCTTTTGTGCATTTAGATGTAGTGCATGCATGATGGGCTACTAGTGTAGAGTTGTTCCCTTTAAGAAGTTTTTAGAAAGGTCATTCGAGGACGAATGTTCCCAAGGGGGAGATATTGTAACACCTCCGAAACTAGTAGACCAAACTAGAGCCACGAGCTAAGGTTCTAAGGTTTGATGTATGCGAAATAGAGTCGTAGATGAGACTTTCCATACTTTGAATGACGGGCTTGGTAGTTGAACGTCAAAATACGTGTTAGATCCCGTAGTTTAGAAGACTATCTATGGAATGGTATAGGGTTGCAACGGCCTAAGCTATCAAGGGAGAGTGCAAGAGAACTTGTTCTTCTAGGTGACTAGTTCGCGATGGGCAGCTTGATCGCCCAAGGCACTTGGCATTGTGCCAAAGGGCACCTAAGGTCCCCTAGTGGGCTTTCACCTTTGTCCTTGATTCTGGAACAAAGGGTGAGTTAAGTCATAGCTCTCCAACCTACTTGGCGAATTGCCTAAAAGACCCCTAGATCGCCTAGTGAAACTGCCCCATTATGGACCTTTCTGGAAAAATGGGTGAGCCAAGGGTCCACTTGGTGAGTCGCCTAGTGCCCTTGGCTAGCCATGAGGTTGCAAAGGGCGAGCAAGGATGGGAAGGTTAGTAAATTTTAAGTTAAAACGTTTAGTGTCCTTAGTTCATTACCAAAGTTGACCCTACCTTATTCTATTTCTTTCCTAACAACTATATAAGCCTATTAGACTTAAGTTTACCTCTATTAAGTCATTTAACCTAAAATCAAAAGAAAACCCATCTTCATCCTCTCCATAGAATATTTCTCTCCCTAAGAAGAACCTCCATTGAAGAAGGAGATAGAGCTTGAAGATTGGATCAAGAACAAAGTCCATTGTTGATAGTTTACTTTAGAGATTTGATTAAAGATATGTTTAGATTTTCATCTATGGGTTCTTCCACCCATAGAGTCCCCTAGAAACCCCTAAGATTTTGAAGAAGAACCCCAATCTAAGCTAGGGTTACTTCCAATGTATGGGTTTTAGGTGGGTATGATTCCAAGGTGTGGGATAGTACTCATATATGATTAACTTAGGGTTGATTCATGATATTTTGAAGAATTTATGTGTATTCCTTGGTTAATCCTAATTTTCTAAGTATGTGGGTTTATGTCTTATGATGAAAAATTGATGGTTCTTGATAGATTTTCTAGAGTTATCACCATGAATAGAACTTATCTAAGACTGGGAATATAAAGTCATGAATTGAACTAGACTTATGCATGTATGATACTATATGGATTGAATGATTAGAATTGGGACTCTGTGATGAATTATTCTTAGAATTGTCTATGATTAAGGCTTATGAATGATGTGTATTGTGATCTAAACTAGTATGTCTATGGTGGGGTAAAGCTTGAATGTAGGGATTTAAGTCATAATGTTTATCACTAGGGCTTATAGAGTAAGTCCAATATGATGAGATAGCTTGCATGTATGTAGAATGTGAAAGGTATTCTCACAGAGAATGATTCTAGATTGAAAGGCTAATTACCTAAAATGAATCATGCTTGTTAGAATAGAATAGCTTGAAGTTGAGCCTCATGATTCTTTCATATATAGTTGAAATAGGTAGCTTGGGATGGTAGATCTCATGGTAGCTTGGGATAGAGGAATTAAGCTCTCCTAAGGTTAGCTTGAATTAGCATTGGTAGGATGCGTTTCATGGTAGCTTGCATTAGTATAGGTATGGTAGCCTATGATTGATGATCTATACTCTCATATGGGTAGCTTGAACTAGCATTGCTAGAATACCTTCATGGTAGCTTGACTTGGTTAGGCCAAGACCATTTCCTGGTAGCTTAGGATTGAGACACCACACTCTCCTAAAGGATAGATTAGGGTTGAGGATTCATACACTCTTAAGGATAGCTTGCATCCTATTGAATGTTGCATGGTAGCTAGGTTGGTATACTTGTATCCTTCCTAGGATAGCTTGCATTGCATGGTAAGGTGTTTTCCATGGTAGATAGGTCTAGCATGGTAGTATGCTACTCTTTGATAGTTTAGAATGATGAATAGTAAGCATTGAGTAAGCTATCCTAAAAGAGTACTTACTTTGAGTGGTAGTATGGGATGCCACTCATACATGGCACAAGTATTACTTGAAGTTACTTATGAAGTGTTCTCTTATGTAACATATGCCTAGCTTGGATTGTTGCTATAGTTGCCTTCCATGATATGATTAACTTAAGTTGATAGTTTCATGTCAACATGAAGTAGGTCTATAGTGACACCTAGAGATGGTAAATATCAATAGGGTGACTTCAAGACATGCTTAGTGTGTGTTGTATTATGGGATGCCCCACATGCATTGCACAAGTGTTCATTGAGGTTACTTAGGAGTATAGTGCTCTTATGACATGAAAACCTAGGTCTTGACTATGAAGGTGCACCATGACCTAGAATGACCAAAGAGAGGTACTTAGCTTTGATAGTATTATGGGATGTTATCTTTGCCTTGCACAAGTATGCTCGGAGATGGCTTGTGGAGTAGTTCTCTTAAATACAAAAGACCAATGGTTGGAGTATGAAGTTATGTATGTCTTATTTTGAGTTGCGATGATATGATGCTTATGTTGGAGTTTATGTTTTGAATATGTTATTGTCTCTTATGGTTATGTCTTATGTTGACTAACCATTTGGGATGTTTTATTTTGGTATGTTAGCTTTCATACTTGGTACATTTTGTACTAATGCATATCGACTACATTATAATCAAATGTAGGGTGTTGGCGATTGAGTTGCTTTGGAGGCTAGGTTTCTTAAGCGTTTGAAGACTTGAAGAATTGATAAGTCCTCATATCTTCGAGGACAAACCCACTATGTTTCTTTTATGTCATTTTCCTTTGTTTTGGACTTATTATGGGCTGCATCCCTAAATATTTATTCATGTTATTCATAGATGGTTTGAGACAATGATCTAGTAAAGACTTCCGCTTTTATGAAATGTTTTACATCGAATGTTTTAAAGAAAGTTTCGAATTTTCCCTACTTTTCTATGATCGTATGTTATGATGACGCTAAGGCTTGTATTTGACTTCTTCGGGGTCGAGTACATTGTGTTGCGTCTAGGGGGTACTCCTAGGTCATGACAGATGTCGTCTTAGTGGCCTACTTGGCTACCATTGCTGCCATTAACACTCATACTTCCTGCTTCAACACACAAACAAGCAAAACAAAACTAAAAATTAAGTAAGTATCACTATAACTAACAAGAACAAAATTTAACTTAACTAAAAATTCTCAAGTAATGCCATTACTCGACAATGGCACCATTTTTAACGTATCAGGGACACTTCATCCAATACTAAGTGTCAACGATCATTCAATAGTAATATAACCCGACTAGTGAGTTGGGGTTGAGTCCTAATAGAGTGTTTCGTACTCAAGAATCAATAGAAAAGCATAAATACGCTCAAGTCAATCATAACTAAATACATATACGAAGAAAAATATAATTCAAATTTTGGGGTGATAGAAGTGTCAAATATCAAAGGGGGTTCGTATTCAATTATCAACTAACACAACAAATAACGCGAAAATACAAATATGGAGACGGGATTATTTGGATGTGATTGGATTATGGGCTAAGGCAAACAATCAGGTAATTGCAATTAATAGTAAACAACTGCAAATCAATGAATACGCTAGACTTTAGTGGAGGTAAACTTTCTCTCGAACAATTTACCCCGAATTAGACTGGTTTCTCTCGAACACCAACAAGCTGCAATGAAGCACAATCTTCACTGTAGTCCATTCACTCTCTCGAGTTGAATGTGTGGAAAGGGTTTAGGATTCACTCTCTCGAGCTGAACCCATGACAACCCAATACCCACAGACCATCCATTCAGTAATTTTGGTTTTAAAACCTCTCTCTCAAGCAAGCCAAAATCACGAAGTTAGGATTATATTTGCAACTACAACCCATTAAATTCAACCACAATTACTGAACGAAATCACTCTCAAACAACAAATAAACTACCAATTAATAATACCCAGCAGTTAAATCAACCCATAATCACATAATCACACCAAAGAATTGGGTTTTAGCTAGACATAGTAAAAAGATAAAAGTCGTTACCAAGTTGTGTTTTCATCAACTGGGTAGGATTGATATAGTCTTTACAAAGGTCTAAGATGATGAATCTTCAACACCCACTTCCAATTCTTAGAAATGGAAATCTTCAAATCTTTAAAGCTAAGGAAATATTGTTTCCCTATTCAGTTCTAAGCTCTAAACTTCAAAAACTGAATAATAATATGATTCAACAAAAGATAACATCTTAAGATTAAAATTTAAACATGTATTTATAGTTGTCAAAAGTGTGCTGCGAACGTACAGTCAATGCATTTAGTCGGGATCACCGATCAAATCGGCAATCCACCCTTTGGTCATTTTCATCGCCATTTGTTTTTGCCTTCAGCATCTTCAAGTACCGTAACTTTAGGCGATATGACACTGAATCGCGGAACCATTCAATGACTCACTAACAACTCCTTTCTCTCGTCGACTAGATTTTCTCCTCCAGGGATTGGCACTCTGAAACATTAGGTGAGACCGTGGCCGTTCGATGACTCGCCTAATAGGTTAGATGAGCCTCAGGCCTTCTTTCCTTCGTTCTTTCCACTACCTTGTTCCTTTTTGCTCAATAGTGTCCATGTTTTGTTCCTCAATCCAAATACCTGAAATTCAAGGATTTACATCAACTATTGGCACAAAATATGCATATGAGGACACTAAATCTATTAAAATAAAGTCCTAAATGAGTCCAAATTGTGGACTCATCAAGTAACCTTAGTTAATTATTTTTGTGGGAATTAGACTTAACCAACATAGACACCATATGAGCTATAACATGATCCCCAGGTGTTTCCCATGTCGTAAAGGGTTGTTCTACTTGCCACGGTAAGGAGCTTGAACTTCTAGCTTAAGTGGCTCCATTAGCTAATGTCTATCTAGACAATCATCCTATGGGGCTACATTGGTATGGGATAATGAGATAGCTTCTAGAAACCCGACCTCTACTAACTCTTGGTGCTAAGCGTCAATCCCACATAATAGTCATTTCTTACTTCTACTCATTATCCATGGAAGGGCACGTCCTCTTGCCAATCCAAGCTAAGTCATTATCCATGGAAATGTATCATTCCATAACCAATCCAAGCTAGGTTTCATTAGGATAGCTCTTAATCTTTTCTACAATTAGGTGAGAAGACCTTTCAACCTTAGAATCCTTACTATGTGAGAAAACCTTTCACAATCATACTTTTATGTGTATATGAGAAATTCTTTCAACAAGACAACACTATCATCACCATTGTTACTTTACTCTCAAACCGTCCTTAAAATATTTGCTTAGATTTCACAAGAACATGCATATTTTCCATAATCTACCTTTCAAGGTCCACAACCCACTTTCAATATCAATATTTCGAAAACATGGGTTAGATATGGATTTCTTCATAAATTCATGTAATTCCATCAATATATGATTAATTTCATATCATTTCATAATCAAAATCCCACATTACCTGATAATAACTTGAAAACATGGGGATTACATGGGTTCATAGGGGAATCATAAAATCATAGTATTTGATCAATTCATTCATAAGAGATTATAATTCAATCATGTAAATCAATAATCAAGAGAACCCATGACATTTGAAGAAAACCCTAACTCAATTGGGGATTTCTAACTTTGAAAATAGGACAATTTGGGAACTCCATGATTGGAACAAATCCATATATGAAAACTGTCATACCTCAAAGCCAATTGCTTATCTTCAATGGGGGAATTGGAGACTTGACTTGAAACCCTAGGTTAAATATTTCTTCTTGAAGATTTCTAGAGAGTGAAATTGTCATGACCTAGGGGTACCCCCTAGATGTGACACGACGTACAAGACTCTGAGAAGTAACATACAAGCCTCTTAGCATATCATAACTTAAGATAATAGAAAAGTGTAGGTAATTTAAAATATTTTTCCAATAATACCAAAGTTTCATAAAACGAAACGGAAGTCTTTAGCATTGCCTCAAACCATCTAATACTTGAAAAGACTTAGGGATGCATCCTAAACAAATTTCTAAACATAAAATAAAAGACATAAAGGAAAGGTGATCAAATCATCGACGCTATGAGGAGTCACTAAATCTTCACTTGCTTGCTCTACTAAGATCCTAGCCACGAGGATGGAACTCAGTATCTTTGGACCCTACATTTAAAAAGCATTTAGGCAAGAGTATGCGTTAGTACAATAATGTACTAAATATGATGGCTAGAATAAATCATCAACATAAGCATAACATAGGCATAAGAGATACCAACACAACATAAGAGAACCACTTCATAAGTACCCTCAAAGTTTGCTTGTGCAATGCATGGATAAAACCCCATAAATCTCACCCATACTAAGCAAACCCCTTTAGGATTCATATTCATTATCCTTTGATTTCATCCTTAGCTTAATTCTCCTAGGCAAGGGAACATTCACCTTTAGTGAAACATATTAATATAGCAACAATCCAAGATAAGCATATATCATACAAGTAAATCTCATATCAAAACGTATTTACTATACTTCCTTGGAGTAATATTGTTTTATCATAAACATGCTACCTTGAGTAGAAATTAGTCCCTCATGTTCATACTGTTCATGGAAGAGTACTTCTTTACTAGTTCAAGACAAATGATGACTCATGAATGGTTACGATTTACCAATTCAAGGCTACAAGGGAAAATCACCTGACAATGCTAGACCAAGCTACCATGGAAAGAACCTTACTATGCAAAACCAAGCTAATAAATGAAGAGTACTATTGCTCAATCCAAGCTACCATGAAATGATGTGGCCTTACCAAGTGAAGATTTCATGCAAAGCATTCTTTTGTGCTTAGTTCAAGCTACATTGGAAGGGTATGATTGCTCAATCCAAGGCTGTCCATAAGTTCTATTAACTCAAGCTACCATGCTTGGTATTGTCTTAACTAGTCAAGTTATTCATGAAGGGATCATATATCACTACTTCAAGCTATAATAGTTCATACGTTCTTTGATTTATTTTAGGTGAGCAAGCCTTTCAACCTAGAACAATTCTAATTTCTATGTGAGAAAACATTTCACATTATACATTCATACATACATAGGGTAGATCATATGGGTGAACCTTCCACAACAATCATATCTACAATTCAACATTCATAATATAGCCCTCAATCTCAAGCACTACTAATCATAGTTCATCATGCATACATTTGCCCTAATTAATTCATGTCTATTTACGTAATTCTCAAGAGGTATAAAATATATTTCATTAATTCTAGAAGATTACATCTAAATTCCCAATTTCCCCTTTCATGGCATAAACTCAACTCTATCAAATTCACCTTAGAATCATAGGTTAATCATAAATACATGTATAATCATACTAAAACATGCAATTCTATCATAAACGAATATAAACAATCATAAATGTTCATAATCCATTCTATTGGATCATAACCCATACTATTAAAACAAACCCTACTTTGACTTGGGGAATTCTTTTTCTAAATTGGGGAGAACATAGGGCATCATGGATGAAAGTAGTCCATGAATGAATAAACCATATGTTATTTTGGAGCTGATGTCAAGTTTTGATGATTTAACAAACTTAGAGATCTAGCAAGAAACCAGATCCTTGTTATTTGACTAATAAAGCTAATACTGTCTATGAAGTTGAGGATCCTAAAGTACTATCTTTGGATGCTCTATTTGAACATCTTCAAGTTCAGGAGATGCACAGAAGAAAGGACAGTCTCACTTTTAAAGCCGAAAACAAAAGAAATGACCAGGTTTATGACAAGTCAAGCAGAACATAAATTGTTTACTATGTTGTGAAGGAGGCTCTTGTTGTCTAGGGTGATTCCTCAAGTTACTCAGAAGAGTTAGAACATCCTAAAGATGCATCCTTGCTTGCAGTCAAATATGATGAAGATGTGTTTGTTTCGACGTTTGCTTTTATGGAAAAATCTGATGATGAAGAAGTTGAAGAAGAGAAGGATTGTCCAGCTTGGAAAAGGACCCAAGATAACCTCTCAAACTATTCTAAATAGAGGAACAAGAAGAAGAAAAACAGACCTGGTTAACAGAGGAACAAGCATAAAAAGAGACCTGGTTAACTAAGGAACAAGCAGAAGAAGGGACCTGGTCATGCTCCTGGTCCTAAGTTGAAGAAAACAAGTATGCCTAATTGGACAAAATATTTTCTTATCACTCCATTCTCTGCTTACTGGGAACTCCGTCTCAAATGGGTTTCCAAGGGTAACAAGTGATTTGCTATGCAAGTTAGAGGAGGTAGCATCAGTCGGTGTTAATTTATGAATAGTTGATTCCCAAAGCATATGACTGAGAAAACTAAAAACTTCCTCTCTCTAAAGGCACTTCAAGGTGGAGGTGTCTCTTTTGGCAATGGCAAAAAGAAATATTTTTGTTGTAGGCAGGACTTGAAAGTCCGTGGAACACTCTTTTGAAGTTCTGTACTATGTCAATGGGTTGAAGTACAATCTTCTAAGCGTTTCTAGGATTTGTGATAAAGAAAATTTAGTTAAGCTCTTATAAGATAAATGGATGTCACAAACTTGCTCTCTCGGGGTATGATCTTAATAGAAAAGAGATGCAAGGACATATATATTGTTGATTTGAATACTTCTTGTAGTGACAGTCTCACTTGCCTTAGTACTCAAGGTGAGAATGCTGAGGTATGACACAAGAGACGTTCTCATGTGAGTGCTTCTCTACTGCACAAACTTGTGTCAAGAGACTTGGTCCTCGGTCTGCTGAAAATTAAATTTGCAGATGACAAAGTTTGTGATGCTTGTGTTAAAAGGAGGTAGATCAGACCATCCTTCAAGTGGAATATGCTGGCTGTAAATCTTCCAAAGGACTTTCGGGCTGAAATGGTGAATAGTACATGTTTTGTGACCAAAATGATAATATTGAGAAGTGTAATCTCAGTGATGTTGAAAGAGTTTTTCTGGGATACTCTTCTTCCAGCAAGGATTATCCGATGTATAAAAAATGTGCGCATTGAAAAAGATGTTCATGTGATTTTTGATGATTCTGGAAGAATTGAGAAGTAAGTTGCAAAACAAAGAAGATTCTTAGATGGAAGAGATATTTCAGATTCAGAGAGATGATCTAAACAATGAGCTTGCTGAAGAATATCCTCTTCATGAATCCAGCTATCTCAAGGAAACTGATGCAGATAATGAACCTGATAAGGGACCCGGTCCTGTAGATAGTGCTAAAGAAAGATGATGCAATTTAAAATAATAATGTGAATTTTGAAGGTGAGAATGAAGAAGCTGATCAAGCTCAGTTTGAAAGAAGCAAAGTATGACACTCGGTTCCCAAACAAGTTGATAGGTTGTCCAACATCCTCTTCAACAATGGCTTCAAAAGAGGTAAAATTGTCAAAAACCCTCATTTTGAAATCACAAGGAGAGGAATTGATGATAATTTAAGTGTATATCGATAATGTCATCTTTGGAGCAACTTTTTGAATTGTTTTTTGTAGAGTTTGCCGTATTCATTGGTAGTGAGTTATAAATGAGAACGATGGGAGATTTATTCTTAGATCTACAGAATCAGAAACTTCTAAAGGTACCCTCGGTTGTCCGGAAAACTACATCAATGAGCTACTCAAATGGCTTAACATACTTGGAGTCAAGACAATGATAAAGAGGGTTAATGTCATCATGAAGTTTTGCAAAATGGAAGATCAAGTGGCTGACATCTTCATTGAAGCTCTAAGAAAGGACCAATTGTATACTCTCGTAGGAACTTAGCTACAGAGACGAAGATAGCACGACGTTATGGCTAATTGATGTTTGATCAATGACAGGGACCTGATACCAGTTCAAAGAAGCTGCTGAAAAAGTTTCATGTTATGGATGCCTAGACAATTCATACTCTCATGGGTACTAACTTGAAGTTGGATGCTGATGAACCTAGTTCATAGACTCCATTCTTTTTCAAAGGAATCACATTTAAGTGCTACTAAGAGAATCTGAAGACACTTGAAGAAAATAGGAACCTGGTTCTATTTTGTCCATCAGGAGACTTTTTCATTTGGAGAAACATGTGATGCTAATTATGTTAAGTATCAAGTTAATAGAAATAGTACCTCTGGATTGGCTTATGTTCAAGGCTGATCTCTCACTCATAGGGAACTAAAAGGCAAGATTCAATTTCTCTTTCAACAACTGAGGCAGAAAATGTAGCAAGTGCAGCTTGATGTCCTCAACTCTTGTGGATCAAGCAACTTATTGAAGCTCTTAGAAGACCTGGCTGAGATAATCAAACTAATGTTGGGAATGCTGAAAGAAAATTGAATGGATCCTTCCTGAAGAAATCAACCCTCTCATGACTATGCAAAGGGAGCAGGTATCCTTGTTTTTCAGTTATGTATGTTTTAGCAAGTTCAGTCTTATACCTTTTGTAGGTATACACACATGGCAAAAAGGGCAGAAGGAAAAGAACGGTCAAGACATATCTTGGCTATCAAATTCAAACTACAGAGATGGACCTTGCCCGTTCCTAAAGGTCAGCACTCTTAACTGTGCAGTTTGAATTATGCATGAGAACCGTTGCTATTGCCACATGTCTGTCATTCAGGTATCTGACCGTTGTCCCATCATTTGAGTACCAAAATGACACTTCCTTTCACTTCCTTTATATTCCATATTTCTTTCCATCTCCCCAGAAAATTAAATTTCCCTTCCAAATATCAGAGTTTTTTGAAACCCTCTTTTCTCCTCTCTTAAAAACTCATCAAATGTTTAAACCCTTTGTTCTTACTAGAGAATTTTTTGATGAAGAAGTTTTTAAGTATGAAGAGGGACTAGGTCCACCAAGCAAAAGGAAGAAATGGAAAACATGATGTTCAAAAAGGGAAGAAGTTGATACTTTGAGAACTCAAAGTATTCATAATAGGAGGGTGTCTATTTTTTTTAAAAAAAAGCTTAAATGAATTGAAATTTTCGTTTTGGTTCCTCAATTATTGATCTATTCAGCTCGGAGGGCTTAAGTAAGTTTGATTTTACCAATCTTTCTGTCATAAGAAACTCAGGCTATTGTTGGAATCTATGACAGTTGCTCCAGCTAACAGGGATACTAAAATGGCTTGCCTAAAGGCTCAACTTCTGAAACAATACTATCAGAGGGACCAGGTTAACAAAATTGGCAACCCTGAAGGTTCAAAATGAAGGTTGGGCCGAAAAGAATGTGAAGTTCAAGAGAGGCTTCTAAAAATACCATGCTAAGAGATATGCTCTACTAATTTTATTCTTTCAATCCCTTTCCCCTAAGTCATTCCTTCTCTTCCTAAATTTCTATGTCAGTCCTCATTCCTCTTTTTCTACGTATACTAAATGGGCATTGTTCTGGTTTCATTCGTAATAAAATTTGCAATGCTTTGATGGCTGATCTTTTATTTATGGATGAAAAATGTCCTGTTTCTATTGACTTGTCTCATTACTTTATGTATTTTTACTCATGCTCAGTGTTGCCCAAATGGCCATGAATTTTCTTGAACTGCATTTTTGTCAACTTGGTTTACTGCTTTAATCCTTTTTTATGATGTCAAAAGGGGGAAAATTTTTAAGGTATGATATCAATAATGTTAGCTATTTGAAGAAGACATGGTATGTTAGCTATTGGAAGAAGACATGGCCATGCCAATAGGGGGAATCAATGCTAGCTATTTGAAGAAGACATAGTCATGCCGATAGGGGGAATCATTACTAGATACTTGAAAAAGACATGGTCATGCCAATAGGCAGAAGAAGTTGAACAAGTTTGTCATCATCAAAAAAGGGGAATATGCTATTTTGATGTTTTGATGATTTGACAAACTTCGGGGATGATGAAACGATAGTTACCTGAAGAGTTCTTGTTGATAGGGAAACTGGTGAATAAGTCTGTTATCATCAAAAATGGGGAAAATGTTATTTTGGAGCTTATGTCAAGTTTTGATGATTTAACAAACATAGAGATCTAACAAGGAACCAGATCCTTGTTATTTGTACTGATGACAGTGAAATGAATAGGTAAACTCAGTGTGAGAAATATATGCGTGTCATCATAAAATAGGGGGGAAATGTTATATTCTAGGTGTTTCGGTGATCCTCAAAAATGTAGGGACCAGGTCCGTGATAGAATGCTCTCGTCCAGATTCAAATGGGGTACATCTATAGAGCTGTCATGTTAGGTGGTAGGTGAAAAGTGTGATGTACTACACCAATAAGATGAGTGGACGAGACTGTCTGTTTCAGTGGCTCACAAATGCAGAGACATGATCCCTGGCTAACTTCTCTCGTCCAGATCTATAATGGTGTACAACTGTAAAGTTGTCTTGTCAGAGGTTGGTGAGGCGTCAGTGTACTACACCAATCAGAATGGACGAAGTTGTTTGTTGAACAATCAATAACTATTTATGGTGACTTAGTCAACATGAAAAACAACAAATTCATTCATTCATTCAAAGGGAGAGAGAGCCAACACATCTTCTCAAGAACTTACTAAGAAAAGTTTTCAAGGGACCTAGTCCCTGCAAGACTACATATCTGAAAGGACGACAAGACAGCTGTCAGAAAAGTTGCCACTTCTGATGTGGTAGGTGCACGTTTTTACAGAGAGGCAGGTTCCCAGCCAATGGGAGGTCCCATGAAGTTTGTGTTCATTTTGATATAATCTCTTAACACAAAACATAAACTCAAGATTTGACAAACAAAACTTGGATTTTCTCTTAAAATTCATAAGCTTGAAAAGAGAAGGCCATCTTCAAGAAAGAACACTGCTCATATCAACAAGGGACCTGATGGAGTGCTGAAGTGTCTTGTTGTATTTAGACCTTTGAATCTTATGTGCTTAAATTTTAAATCTATTCCTATGTTATAAAGAAATTAGATTTTTGTTTTGTTAATCTAAAAGTCTAAGTCAGTAAAGGGTAACTGATTTAGTGGGCATCGTTGTATCTGCTTATTTAAATTTAAAATCACCTAGAGTTAGTTGGTTTGATGGGCAATGTTGTATCTGCTTAGTTGAATATCTAGAGTTAAGTAGTTTAGTGGGCACTATGCTATCTGCTTTGTCGCTTTCTTTGTAGTAGAGTTACTACATAGAGGGGGGAAGTGATTTAGAGTTAAATTCCTAGGTTGCAAGTGTTTATAATCTGAATCGTTGCTCTATTTAAGTGAAATGGAGTTTGTGTTGAAATCCTGTGAGTACAGGTGGTGATTTCACCAACCTTGAGAAAGGGGGTTTCCACGTAAAACTCTTGTGCATGTTTTACATTGTGCCATTTATTTTCCGCACTTTTACTTCAGCTACTGTTCTAGCTGAGTCATGGGACCTGGTCCGTTGACTGATAGTGAACGCATACATTCCAACACCATCATACCTTGATTACAAAGCCTACCAAGCTTGAATTAATGGAGACTTGACTTGACCTAGATTGAATGAGAAAAATCACAAAAACCTTTCTTGAGATTCTTGAATTAGTGTCTTGTAATCTCTATGACAAAGAATTATGATTTACATTAGTGATTTATAATTGTATAAAAGAATCTGAGTTGGAAAGAAGGAATTCTTGGAGAAGAACTTACCTTGAAGAAGAATCTTGAAAAAGTTGGGAAGAATCTTGAAAAAGATTGAAAGAATCTTGAATGTAGTCTTCTACTTTGATTTTTCCTTAGGGTTTTGTCTTAGGGTTTGAGAGAGAAGAGAATGATGGATTAAAATATGGAAATAGGATTTTTTACGGCTTTATAGGAGTTGAAAAAAATCTGTTTTTAAGGTTTTCCTAGTGGTATAAGGAGAAGAAAATTATCTTATTTAAAATTCTCCCGCGGCTAAAACAGAACTTCACCACATCAGTTACTAAAATGGTCATATCTTTTTACACGAAAATTGGATTGACGCAAATTTGGTGGCGTTGGAAATAATATTCAAATACCTTTAATTGGATAGGTTATGGGCCACGTAGTTCTTTATATTCTAAGATATATGGTCTTTTTAAGTTGACCTAAGTAAAATCTTATGTCAAAACTTAATGGGTAAGGAAACTTTCAACTCTACTTTGTGCTAGGAGTTTCAAGTGGCCTTAATTGATATCCAAAACCATTCCCACAGTAAAGAATTTACCTTAACACCTAAGAAAATTAAGAGTCACTCAGTACGGCCTTTTATGCAATTCAAGAATGGTTTGGGCTTAACTTAGAAATTTTTGGGGTGTTACAATATCCCCTTTTGGAACATTAGTCCTCGAATGGGATTCTAGGCACTTCTTTAAGGTCACTACTCTAGACTAGCAACCCATCATTCATGAAAATCATCTAAATGCAAAACCAAAGAGGAATCATCAACTCTAAGCTAAATATGTTTCATGCAACACAAGGGAGTAGGAACTACATCTAACAACCAAATAATGCATGAAATCATAACATTTACTCATGTTCAAGGAGGAACTACTATGTCCAAGATAAAACATGTTCAACACTCTCTCATGGAGCTTATATGCAATCTATACCCATAACATACATCCAAGGAGGAATCTCTCAACTCCAAGCTAAGACATGTTCATCAATTCAACTCATGAAGTTTATATGCAACTCATACCAAATGCACTACAACATGAGGAAAACCAATCATGGAAACTTACTTTCTTTCAAAACACAAGTTTTTCATGAACATGCATAACATAAGGAAATAATGAAACATCTTAAACACTCATGAATCCAAAATATACTACAACTAAGAGGCGCTTATCATCTCAAGCTAAAGGAGGAATAAAAGGAAATGATAAGGATATCAGAAAATCTTATTGGCCTTGGCCTCCAAAGTAGCACCCTCACCTAAAACCCTCACTAAAAGGTCACTCCTTAACACTTTCATGGAAGCAATTTCCTTGATCTTCTATCTCTTAACTTGCCCGTATAAGATCTCGTATGGGTTTACAAAATAGGGACTTAACTTTCCCAAACTCATTAAACATCTTAAGGTGAGAATTTATAGCAACCCAAATCATTTAACAGTAAGAACACTCATCGATCTTACTATCTAAGCACACCATCTCCCCCATGTGAGTAAGCCTAGGTGGACTTTCTAAGCACTGACCCATTCAATTCTATGGTGGGATCATATTATCACTAAGCTTTCACATGCATGACACAAGAGGATTCTAAACCATGGTGAATTACACTACTAACCTTTAGACGAGTCTACTCATTCAACGCATTCAGGCATTACTTAAACACCCTATTCATCCAATATATAAACATACCTTAAAACTCATCTGACAAAGTCGAGTTCTACAATTAATAAAACATACCACTAATGCAGCCCACTCATCCCAAAGATGCCATCTAAATCTAGTATATCAAGTCCTAGCTAGTCACATAGCCATAATTATCATCACACCCAACATTTTATCCCTCGCTCCTTGTAGCATAAGGCCTTCGAATAGTCGTATCTTGAAGACAATATATAAGGAGTAGGAGAAAGAACAATAGAGTTAAACTCTATGGCACGACTTAGAGAATGAAAAAGTAAAGTTCCCTCAACATATAATATCCTCTCATTCATAAATGTGGTGCGTTTCATACTTATCAACAAGACTCTACTAGACGTGTTTTTAGACATCCTAGAACCATTCTAAAACTTATGCTCTGATACCAAGTTTTTCATGACCTAGGGGTACACCCTAGATATGACATGACGTACAAGACTCCGGGCAGTCTCATATAAACCTCTTAGAATATCATAACATAAGATAATAGAAAAGTGTAGGAAATTTAAAACATTTTTCCAATAATACCAAAGTTTCATAAAATGAAGCGTAAGCCTTTAACATTGTCTCAAATCATCTAATACTTGAAAAGACTTAGGGACGCGGGTCAAAAAAAGTTCTAAACATAAAATAAAAGACAAAACGGAAAGGTGATAAAATCCTCGAAACTATGAGGACTCACAAAATCTTCACTTGCTTGGTCTACTAAGATCCTAGCCACGAGAATGGAACTCAGTATCGTCAGACCCTACATTTGATAAGAATGTAGGCAAGAGTATGCGTTAATTAGTATAATAATATACTAAATATGATGGCTAGCATAAATCATCAACATAGGCATAACATAGGCATAAGATATAACAACATAGTCATATACCATCATCATAAGAGACATCAACATAACATAAGATAACCACTTCATAAGTACCCTCAAAGCTTGCTTGTGGAATGCATGGATAAGACCCCATAAATCTTCCCCATGATAAGAAAACCCCTTTAGGTGGTCATTCATATTCATTATCCTTTGATTTAATCCTTACCCTAATTCTCCTAGGCAAAGGAACATTTACCTTTGTTCGAACATATCAATGAATGCAACTATAGAAACAATTCAAGCTAAGCATACATCATTCAAGTAAACCTCATATAAAAACATACTTACTATACTTCCTTGGAGTAATATTGTTTGATCATAAACATGCTACCTCGATTAAAAATTAGTCCCTCATGTTCATACTATTCATGGAAGAGTACTTCTTTACTAGTTCAAGACGAATCATGAATCATGAATGGTTACGATTTATTGATTCAAGGCTACCAAGGAAAAACACCTCACAATCCTGGACCAAGCTACCATGGAAAGCACCTTACTATGCAAATCCAAGCTAATCAAGGAAGAGTACTATTTCTTAATCCAAGCTACCATGAAATGATGTGGCCTCACAAAGTCAAGCTGCCATGCAAAGCATTATGTTGTGCTTAATTCAAGCCACATTGAAAGGGTACAATTGCTCAATACAAGGTTGTCCATGTAGTATAGTGTCACGCCTCGAGCCTACACTCTGGGCGAGACCGGCACCCGGAGACCATTGCTGGCCCTAAGCGAACCCTTGGCCTGGCTTTCTTAACTCAGCGGAAACGTAACTCAACATAATAACTCAATATCATGCAAGGTTATAAAACAACTTAACTGATGCATAACATGCCAAAAGGCAACTCGTGTCTCAAAATAGAATATTTACATACATACATAGATGAGAGACTCAATACTAACTGGCTGACTGTTTATGAAGCCTCTAAAATACTGAGATTGATATTGGGATAGACCCCACAACATCCTAACAAAACAATACTAAGAACACAAAATAGTAGAGTCCTCCGGAAAGCAAGGAGGCTCACCACTGACTCTGGAGTGCTCAGCTGGATCAACGGCGTGCCGAATGCTGATCTTGGGTAGCTGAGTCTGCATTGTCATAAGATGCAGGCCATCTGGCATCAATACATTGAATGTACGAGTATGCGAGTTGGAAAGCTAAACAACAACTTAAGCTTGAAAGGAATACAAAGGAACTTTTACCTTGGCTCTGCTCGACTCATGAAGAACCGAACTCAATATAAAGCAATAAGACACATGCAATTTATAAAACTTGTAAAACAGTGTAAACAATTTAGTTCGTTAAAGATAAAGCATTAACAAAGTCAACCTTACTTATATAAAAGTAATATAACTTTAGTGGGAGATTCTTTAACCGACAACCACCACTATGAGCCCTAGTGATGATATAACATTTTACGTCACGTTTCCCAAGGACCATCCTATACCTTGCCGTGGTATAGGACCTTACTTAACTTAGTTGATCCACTAGGTTAATCTTACATGATCATCTAAAAAGAATGTCCCGTTAATTCCCATGTTTGGCTACATGGTTCTTATGAAGAATTGAATAAATATGAACTTGCATCCCCAATTCGGTTCTCAATACTACTCCCAAAATACTTTAGTTCATACGTGTTTTAAACACATCTTTCTTTAGTTTGAGATAATAGCTCAAGACTTAGCCCAAAGGCTCACTTTGGAATCGATGTTCCTTTTTCTTGAAAACTAGCCCAAAGGCTCTTTTGGAATCATAGTTCATTTCTTACTCAAATATAAAAACATTTAGAAACTTCTTTTGGAATACATAGTTCCCTAATAACTTTTGAGAAAATGAACTCAACTCTATACTCTTGGCTTAACTTGAACTTGAGCCTTAAAACGAAGTTGAAACGTTTA
>JAJOOH010005633.1:0-69406 GCA_029582605.1 Solanum gracilifrons
TATATATATATATATACTACACTTCATAAATATCTACAATTCAGGTGAAAATAAAGATATGTTGTGTAACGTGTTTACATACTACACTCTAAACAATTTTCTATTTAGTCAATACGAAAAAAATGACTAGTCACAGCTAGTCATTTCAAGATACGATAATAGTAGGATTTTATAGTTTATGTCTAATCATGGTCTCTTTGATAATACTTTCATAAATTTCATATTATTCTACCTCACTTCCTCTACCTCTTCAGCTCCTATATGTCGATAAAGTCACTGATAATACACTCTAGCAACTGCTTGATGTACATAAATAAAATTGAGTATTGAAATAATTACATGTTATCTTTATACAAGTTTGGAGCCAAGTAACGATGTATCTCGGGCGATCACAAAAATCTTTAAGGAAAAATTGATCCCGAAGGATATGATTGGAAGTCAGTTACACCAAGGATTAAGGACTTCTACTGGGAGGAGTTTAAGGTAAACTATACTATCTATTTTTCTTAGTAACTATTGATTTATTACGAAAGTAGAACTGTACAGATCAAACAAGAACAAAAGGAAAGCATAATTGATGAAACAGAACCACTACAACTAGCTAAAAGATAAACTTAGGTTGTCTCATCTGCTACATCTAGAAAAAAAAGAATATTTAGGGATACAAGTTCATAGTTTCTAATAATGAAGCAAAATTTCCTATTGTTATTACTGTTATGAAACACCTCTTGGATTGCTTGTCTAACTATAACTTCAGGTTGTCTTGGTGTGCCTTTGAAAATATGTGGATTCCTTTCCATCCAATTATGGTATACACTACCAGCCAAGACAACTCTCTATATATCTGCTTTGTGACTCTTTCCTTTCATTAAATTACTTGCCCAGTCTACTTCATCCTTCCGTCCCATAGGAGCTCTTGTTATGCCCTGCCACTATAACAACTTAGTCCATACGTTGTGGGAGGAAGTACATTGATAAAGCAAGTGCTTTATAGTATCGTTTGTATCTCCGCACATTGGACAACTCATATAATCAGCAATGCCCCATCCAAGAAACCTATCTCTGGTGTATAATCGTCCCAGTATAACCAAGTACATAATGAATGTCCATTTAGGTGGACCACTGATACTGCAGTTAACCTCTTTCATGACACTTTTTGATAATTTCCTCTAATCGTCATATATAATTTTCTAACAGAGCATTTGGCCTTACTTCAAAGTTTAGCCATGTTCATTCGAGCTTCTTCAATATACTTTCTCTCTTACCAGACTTGTTTCAACACCGATTATACTTGTTTTGGTACATCTTTTGATACGTAATTGTGTCTCCTTCTACTATAATATTCATGTACTAATTATACCCATAAATTCCATTTTACTATCATTTTATTTATGTAATTTATTCATTTAAAATTTCTATTATATCAATTCATGTGATACTTTTCTTTCCCTTTTTAAACAAAAGCGATTTCATTGGAATATGACAACTGAAGGTTCTATAAAGGATCATTTTATGAAAAAATGTCCAATATAATACAAGGGTATGTTATGTGAAGCAAGATCCTCTGAGGAGAAACGAAAAAATATCCCAAAATCTATTTGGGAGAGCTGGAAGCCTCACTATGATACTGAAAATTTTAAGGCTAAATCTGCACAATGTTCCAAAAATTGACTAAGTGAGAAATGTGGTGAAGGATCTGGTCCCTCGTGCCATATTGGAGGCTCCCGGACTCACCGAGAGCATGCAAGAAAACTGGTACAATTATTTTCATTTTGTCAAGTTACAGTTTTTTCAACATTATTCCTCTAGCAATAACTTTGATGGATGTGATTTCAATTTTAGGCGACTGTTCTAGGACGGCCACCTCATTCACACGAACTTTTGAAGAAGACACATACCAAAAGAAACGATGAGTTTGTGGATCTGAAGTCTAAGAGCACATATGTAAATAACACCAAACATTGTTGATTATCTTTCTTAATTTTTGTTGAGAATTTACTTAGTCATCATTATGTTTATCCCAAATATTAAACATATGGTTATAATATTTGAAGATTATAATGAGGGAGGTTAATGTCATATTAGTGCAGTTGATGTCTCTATATAATTTTCCAGTGTCGAGGAAATCTTTAACAGCTAACAAAACATCATTGTGCATCACTGGCCCTGCTTTACCAGTGCAACCGAGACTATCTATAATCTCTTGGTCGGTGACTTCAGTACATAGAGTAGTTTCCTGTTATAGAGTAACAGTAGGTGCCCTTCTCATAGTCGATATGTCTACTGTTGGTAGCATAAGAGCTACAGAACCCATAAGACTCTTCTAAAATGTAATATTTTCGGTGTGTATGACCTCAAGAGTTGTAAGCTTGGTTCTTGATAGAGTAGTTTGTTGTTCTAGAGTAAGTGTAGGTCCCCTTCTCATAATCGATGTCTACTTCTGGTAGCGTAGGAGCTGCAGAACCCATAAGACTTTTCTAAAATGTAACATTTTTAGTTTGTATAACCTCAAGAGTTGTAAGCTTGGTTCTTGATAGAGTAGGTCCTCTTCTCATAATCGATATGTCTACTGCTGGTAGCGTAGAAGCTGTAGAACCCATAAGACTCTTCTAAAATGTAACATTTTCAGTCTGTATGGCTTCACAAGTTGTAAGCTTGGCTCTTGTTAGAGTAGTTTGCTATTCTAGAGTAAGTGTAGGCCCCCTTCTTGACCGATGAATCTGGCAGTATTGTTGTACTTCCTGTCACTGCTGAAAGTGCAGGATTGTTGCCAAAACGTATAGCTGGAGCAAAAGGCTCTGACATTGTCTTAGAAGCAATACTAGAGGTAGATGTGGCAAAGAATTCCAAAGAATTTTTCTCACAGCCACAAAACCAATTATAAAGTGAATGACGAGGTTTACTTTTCAACTTTAAGACCAATTCTGTAATCTTATTAAAAGACAACACATTAGAGGTTTACTAAGTTTATGGTTCTTTTGAAGCCTATATGTTAGGCTTCCTCATGTTTAGGCAATGTCAATTACATTGCATCTAAAAAACATAGATTTGCATAGAATAGCTTAGTTTGGTAGGTTTGTAATTTTGTTTGGTGATCCTCTATATCCTTCCTTTCAAAAGTTCTTAGCATGTTTAGTTGTATGATTTTGAACTATCATAGCTTTACTAACTAATATGAAATGCTATCTTTTCAGTTCTGAAAAAAAAAAAAAAACTTAGTCCCTAAAAGACTATTTTTGTACACTGAATATGAACTACAGGTGCATATGTCAAAATAAATGTTAATTGCAACTGTAGAAATGATAAGTGTGGTGGTATTGTCAATGACAAAGATGGTCGGCTGATATCATTTGTCTTGTATATTTATAATCGCTAGATATTTTTTCTTAACATAATATCATTTATTTATTTTTCAGGATGTTGTAATGTCTAAGATAACATCTGCATCTCAGCTTGTAGATGAATCTGGCGTGTCTCCGACAGTATATTTTTCAAAGATTTACATGGATGAAGTGGGTGGGGTTAAGAAGGCATGTATATATGCTCTTGGTTCTCAAGTTGTTTTCTATGAGAACGTTGGTTCATCATCTGCTTCAACTTCTCAACCTCAAGATTGTAGTTTTGATGCTCGAGTGAAGGAATACGTTCAAGAAATGAAGGACGAGATGAAACATGAGATGAGAGAAGAGTTGCATGAAGAAATGAAAAACGAAATGCAGCTAGAAATGCAAGAGCAAGTTGATAAGATTCTCCAAGAACGTTTGCCCATCCTCATAGCTGGGCTGCCTAAACCACCTCATGGTACACCTCCAACTGGTACACCACATTAGCTTAGACATGACCCATCATCAAATAATGATATGAGTCATTTAAAATTTCCAAACTATTGTAGGCATATCTTTCATTGTTTGTTTCTGTAATTGGATTTGTTTTGTACTCTTCATCTTAACTTTTGCATTGTTTTAGTCAAGTTATAATTTATCAAAGGATCACTGGACTTTATTATGTTTTCAGGCTTTTGAAGATTCATAAAAGCTATTGATTAATATAAATATATAAAGTGAAACTTTACTATCGAATTACCATTTAGTTAGTAATATGGAAATATGCATTACCAACTAACCGAATATTGACCATAAATAATATTTATTACCAACAAAATAACAATAAGTTAGTAAGCTTCCTAACGAATTACTAATGAGCTTTTTGTGTTTCTAAAATACTAACCAATTAGTAACGTAAGTTATATGAGTAGATAGTCATTCTTAGTTATAGATTTACAATTCGTTGGTAATTTACCCACGAAATACCAACACATTGTTTTCTTAACCGAAATTACAAACTGATTACCAATGTATTTTGGTGAATTTACTATCGAGCTTACCAACCAAGTTGTTATCTGTCATATAATTGCTAACCAAATACTAACAACATTTTATTTTATTTTAGTATATTTGTCAACATATCACTACCATAATTGAATAGTGAAGAACCAAATTTACTAACTCTTTTCTCTTCGTTAGTAAACTTCCCAACAATATGCCAACCGAAAATTGGTTGGTGAATTTACCAACGAAAATTTCAAGGGCACATTTCAACAATTACCAACAAGTCTTTTATGTGTTTACCAACTGATCTTTAGTTGGTAATTTTACCAACTAACTGAAATGGGTTGGTAAAATTTAGTGACAAGCTTTTTAGCAACAGATTAACATTAGTTGGCTTTCGGTTGGAAAAATCAATTGCCAACCAATTTAATCAAATTTAGCAACAAATAATTTTGTTGGCAATTTAGGGGTTTTTTGTAGTGTGAGCTACCAGTACAGGTAATGTGAAGTCTCTCTCGACTTCTTGCTTCATCTCAGCCGAGTCGCCACCATTTCCCTCAGCCATGCTTAGGGGACCTACCTATACTAACAAATATAAAGAAAAACAAAACTAAAAATAAGGTTAATAATCAACGATTATTGAAAGCAGAATTTGACTAAAACCAAAAACTTTCACGTAACACTACTCCCCGGCAACAACGCCATTTTGATGTTTGCGTAATCAATGACACAGCTTTCGATGCAAGTGTCTACGATCGTGCAATAGTATAATAACCCAACCAAGGGTTGGGTCGAGTCCCAAGGGAGTGGTTTTGAGAATTATTTGAAAAATAAAGTTAGTTCTAACTAGTCATAACTAAAGACATTAACGACTAAAAACATTGTAAATTAAAGGGGGGTGACACAAAAGTGTCAAATATCAAATAAGAGTTTTGTCATAAGTATAGCTAAAACAGTAAAAATGACGGAGAAATCTATGAATGAGAGGCGATTCTTGGGGTGTGACCGCAATATATATTGATTTAAATCATTGGGTACACGTTTTTGATAGGAAATTTGCAAGATAATAGTGACTAGGCTAAGCTTTAGATGGAAATAAGTTCCATCTCGGGCAAATTACCCCGTTTCAAATAGGTTCCTCTTGGACACCCATTTGCAGCATGAAGGCCATCCTACGCCTTACCCCACTCAATCTCTCGAGCTGAGTGTTAGGATATGGGATTAGGGCTCACCCTCTCGGGCTGAACCTCAGTTGACCCACTTCTTAGGCCATAAGTCTAGCGATCTTGGTTTCACAACCTCTCTCTCGAGCAAGCCGAAAACACATGGGTGGTTTTGTATTTGCAACTACAAACCCATTAAATTTAACCAAAACCACTAGGTAAAATCACCATTAAAATACATCTAACCTATCAACAAGCAAAACCCAACAATAATCTCAGTACATATTTGCTAAATCACACCCCAAGAATGGGGGTTTTTAGCCACACATCAAGAGATAGAAATTTATAATTAAATGAGCTTGCATTCAAATTGGTATGAAGAATTATGTCTTGTTACTGTCCAAGAATGAATAATCCAAGAGACCCAAGTCCAAATCCTTGGAGATGAAATCCTCTTCTTCTTCAAGTTTCCAAAACCCTCTCAAACTCAGAGAAAAAGTACTAAAATTATATTAGTTGTTACACACAGAAAATATTAAGATACTAAAATCTGATACTAAGGTATAACTCTCAACGAGTATTTATAGTTTTCAAAAATCTATGCTGCGATGGGTCATTCGGCGACATTAGTCAGAATCGTCGATCAACTCGGCGATTCATCCTTTAGTGTAGTTTTTCGCTGTCTTGCATCATCATTCGGCATCTTCGTGCTCTAGGTCATTGGGCAATATAGTACTGCTTCGCGGAATTGTTCGGTGATCCATCGACTACTCCCTTGTTCCGCCGACTTGATCCTTTCTTACAGGCTCAGCACATTGAAACAAAAGGCGGAGTGAGAACCTTCGGCGATTCACCAACTGGACTCGGCGATCCTCAAACCTTCATTTTCTCGTTCTTTTCAGCCTTTTCCTTCCTTTCGTGACATAGTGTCCATGCTTTCCTTCAATCTTCAAATACCTGAAACTTAAGTGTTTTCATCAGATATTGAGATAAAATAAGCATTTGAGAAAACAATTTCTATTAAAATATAGCTCGAAATGAGTCCAATTTGTGGACTCATCATTTTACGCCAATTGTGAAAATGAATCCCTAACTCTAGTTAGGTTCCTTCCTATATTGTGGGTATTGTTTTATGTTGATCCAATTGAGTAGATAATGGTTTTTTATGATTAGTTATGATGTAATTACTTGTTTTTAGTATGATTATACATGTATTCGTGATTAACCTAAGATTCTAAGGTGAAATTGATGTAGTTTGGTTTATGCCATAAAAAGGGAAATTGAGGGCTTAGATGTGATCTTTTAAGATTGATGAATTGCTTGAGATTAGATCACCTAGATATGAATTTTTTAAAAGTAAAGTTTGTTGATATGAGTTGATTAATTTAGGGCTTATATGATGAATCATGATTAGTAGGATTGAGATTGAGTTTATAGAATGATATATGATTAGAATTACATGTGGTTAGATTGTCTTGAGAATTAAGTATATATGATCACCATGTGAAGTATTGCTTGAGAGTAAGGCTTGTAGTATGAATCCGATTTCCTGGTCTTTGATAGTAAAATCTAATATGAATGAACTAGTAATGTTAAGGCTTTAAGAGTGAAGCTATTAATTATGTTGATTTGTATATGGTATTATTGTGGAAGGATTTACCCACATGACCTATATTATGAGTATATGAGATTATGCATCTAGTGATTTGATTACTTGAATTATGAATGTATCCATGTCAAATGTAATGAATTCTAGATGTGTTGATTGAATATGATCTTTAGTCCTTGAAAGGAAAAGTATGAGGATTATGCATTCATGGAGTCCTTTCATCCATGAAGCCCCCATGTTTCCTCCAATTGTGAAGATGAATCCCGAACTCTAGATAGGTTCCTTCCTATATTGTGGGTATTGTTTTATGTTGATCCAATTGAGTAGATAATGGTTTTTTATGATTAGTTATGATGTAATTACTTTGTTTTAGTATGGTTATACATGTATTCGTGATTAACCTAAGATTCTATGGTGAAATTGATGTAGTTTGGTTTATGCCATAAAAAGGGAAATTAAGGGCTTAGATGTGTTCTTCTAGGATTGATGAATTGTTGAGATTAGAGCACCTAGATATGAATTGTTTAAAAGTAAAGCTTGTTGATATGAGTTGATTAATTTAGGGCTTATATGATGAATCATGATTAGTAGGATTGCGATTGAGTTTATATGGTGATATATGATTAGAATTGCTTAAGAATGAAGCATGTGGTTAGCGGCGGATTGCTAATCCGTTGTACGAGTTAATCGTACCGAGGGTTCGAATCCCTCTCTTTCCGTTGATGACTTGATTTTTTTTTTTCAAATTTATAAATCCTTTGTTCTTATTCTTAGTTAAATGTATGGAATAGACCAAATCCTAAGAAAATTTGAAAATCAAGCAAGGAAAAACCTTTTTTATTTTATTCTTCACGTCCAGGATTACGTCCGGGATCATTAGATAGGAATCCAAAGATGAAGAGAGAAACAAAAAATATCACTACTGTGTAAACGAAGAGTTTGAGAGTAAGCATTACACAATCTCCAAGATGATTTTTTGGAAAAAAAAAGAGAATAGATCATCCATCGCATATCCTAGTTTGACACCAAGCAACGAAGCTCTTTCTCTAAAAGAATTTTCATAAATTCTTTTATATTAAGAGTTTGTCATTAACCAAATTTTTTATATACACAAGAGGAGCCTAATAAGGTCTTTCACTGGAAAGGAAAGCGCCAAAAAAGAAGGAAATAAGTTAAGCCGGATTTCTCGTGACTATCCAAGAATTTCAATGTTTGAATCGAGATTTCAAACGGTAAAGCTTATCTGATTTTATTGATTTTATAATGTTTTCTCGAATAAATCATGAATTTTCTAGGATATTATTAAGGATCTCATTGAAAACTTACAGCAGCTTGCCAAACAAAGGCTAAGAGAATTCTTGTTGAGAATTAAGTATATATGATCACCATGTGAAGTATTGCTTGAGATTAAGGCTTGTAGTATGAATGTGATTTCTAGGTCTTTGATAGTAAAAACTAATATGAATGAACTAGTAATGTTAAGGATTTAAGAGTGAAGCTATTATTTATGTTGATTTGTATATGGTATTATTGTGGAAAGATTTTACCCACATGACCTATATTATGAGTAGATGAGATTATGCATGTGGTGATTTCATTACTTAAATTATGAATATATCCGTGTCTAATGTAATGAATTCTAGATGTGTTGATTGAATATGATCTTTGGTCCTTGAAGGGCAAAGTATGAGGATTATGCATGATTATAAGATTTATGTTTATGCTTTAATAACACTTTGAGAGTTAAGTGTACATGATTGTGATGTTGTTGTGTTGATTGAAAGGCTATTCTCATGAACACATAATGAACATGATGTGAAAGGTTTTCTCACCTAATGAAGATTCTAGGTTGAAAGTTTTCTCCCCTAATTGAATCTAATGTTAAAAGTAGACTTGGACGGTGAAAGGTTATTCTCACACATGATCTAAGAGCTATTCTAATGAACTCTTTTGGATTGATTATCAAGGACATCCTTCCATAAGACATGAATCAAGTTATGACTTAAAAGTACTCTGTGGGAAGTATGCTTAGCACCGAGTGGATATTGTTATGAGATGGAAGCCCTCACGTCAGTTGAGGCCAAGTTTCTAGGAGCAATCTCTAGAGATGGATGCCCTCACATGAGTTGTGGCCGAATATCTAGTAGCAATCTCCTTATCCCATAAAATATGTTCCATGTAGGTTACTTGGCTATTGGATCCACCTAAAGCTAAGAGAATGGTTCTACCTTAGGCAAGTAGGACAACCCTTTTCGGTGTGGGTAACACCAGATTCCATGTTAAGCTCACATGGTCTATGTCAGTTAAGGCTAATTCCCACAACAAGACTATGAATTATAAATTGTGGTTACACAAGAGGCTTTACTTAGCATGGAAGAGATTTATGGGGTCTTATTCATGGATTGCACAAGTATGTTAAACTAGATGTAATGATTATACATATGACTGTGTTGTTATTTCTTATGCTTTTAGCCTATGTCTTATGATGATGTCTCTTATATGTATGACTTATGTTATTGTCTCTTATAATTATGATATATGTCTTATGTTGACTAATGCCTCTTACATGCTTGTGTTAATGATTTATGCTAGCCATCATATTTAGTACATTATAGTACTAACATATACTTTTACCTACATTTTTATCAAATGTAGGGTTCAACGATATTGACTTCCACCTCATGGCTAGGTCTATAGTAGATCAAGAAGAGAAATTTTAGTGAGTCCTCATAGCCTTCCAGGGCTTGACCACCATGTCCTTTATGTTTAGAGCTATTGTATGGGCTACGTCCCAAAGACTTTCATGTATTAGATGGTTTGAGACAATGTCAAAGACTTCCACTTCATCTTATGAGACTTCAATTGTATTGAAAAATGTTTTAAATTTATGTACTTTTATATTATCTTATGTTGTGATATGCTAAGTAGCTTACATGAAGTTTTTTGGGGTTCTATGTGTCATGTTACATCCAGGGGGTACCCCTGGGTCGTGACATCAATTAACACAATCACAAACATAGTATTATATTGCTTAAAGACCCTATTCAACAAATCTATAAATTTCGATGGGGCATTAGTGAACCCAAAAGACTTTACCAAAAACTCATAATGACTATATCGAGTTTTAAAAGTAATTTTCAGAATGTCACTATCCTTCCCCCTCAATTAGTGGTAATAAGATCGACGGTTGATGAGTGGTAGATTTACACTCATTTGAGGCTTATTTAGTTCAACATTTAGTGTCTTCAATGCCTAGTTATGTCATATTCTAATGATATTTTGATAATTTGTAGCTATTAAGGCTAAGGGACAAAGGAAGGATGAATGTTTGGAAGAATATCCAGAAACATGAAAAGAAGTGTAAACTGCACATTATTTATGACCTAACAAGAAGGGCGAATCGCTCAACTTGCACGACCTTGCTCAAAGTGATAGTGCTCAATACTTGAATTATTTGTGATAGGCCAGAAAAAATAAAGAGAAATGGCAACTCGTAGAATGCAAAGGGTAAACTTGCAGACCATCCCTAAGTCGACAAGACTTAGAGAAAAATGTAAGGCTTAAAAGGCAAATAAAGGCAGTACTTAGTGATCTTCCATTTGTGAAAGGCATACTCCAACGAGCTCGCCAATTGATGTTCAAACACCTGAAGCCTATATGTCAGAACCCAGGGATACACCCTAGATGTAACATGGCATACAAGAATCCGAGAGGCCCCATACAAGTCACCTAACTTTCATAACATAAGAAAATAGAAATGTGCGGAAATTTAAAATATTTTCAACAACATCAAGGTTTTTATAAAACGAAGCGGAAGTCCAATACACTTTTTCTTAAACCATCTAAAACATGAATATATTTAGGACACAACTCATACAATAGTTCAAAACATAAAACGAAAGAACATAAGGAAATGGTGGGCAAATCCTCGAATGCTATGAGGACTCACCAATCTTCAAATGTTGCTCTACTATGATCCTAGCCACGGGTATGAGAGTCGTCATCGTCGGACCCTACATTTGGATAAGAAATGTAGGAAAGAGTATGCGTTAGTACAAGGATGTACTAAAATAGATAGCTTGCATAAACATCAACATAAGCATAAGAGATAACAACATAAGTCATAAGCATAATCAATGCATAGAAATCATCATAACATAAGAGGAACACTTCTTATAGTAACCACACTTATCATTAATCAAAACTTGGGTCATCCACCTCAAGTCATACATATAAAGTAAGGCAACTCAAGCAACAATCTAAGCTAATCTATCATCATAACAATTACATCTCATCTTAAAACATACTAACGATACTTCCTTAGAGTAACTTTGTTTAATCATAACTATTCTACTTTGATTGAGGGGTACTCAATCCTTAGCTATTTCTACTATCTGTGGAAGAGTACTACTTTACTAGTCAAACCTATCATGAAGAAGCATCTCATCATGCCAATCCAATCTACCATGAATGGTTAGTATTTATCAATTCAAGCTACCATGGAAAAGCAGCTCATTATGCTAGTCCACGCTATCATGGAAAACACCTTATCATTCAAGTCCAAGCTTTCAATGGAAGGGTACTATTTCTCAATCCAAGCTACCATGAATTAGTATGGCCCTTACCAAGTCAAGCTACCATGCAAAGCACCTTATCATGCTTAGTTAAATCTATCCACTGGAAGAGTACTATTGGTCAATCCAAGCTATCATGAAATGGTATGGCCTTACCAAGTCAAGCTATCATGAACCTTACTAGGCCAAGTTACCATTGGAAGGGTACTATTGCTTAATCAAAGCTACCATGAGTTCTACTAACCCAAGCTACCATGAGTTTTACTAACCCAAGCTACCATGAGTTTTACTAACCCAAGCTACCATGAGTTTTACTAACCCATGCTACCATAAAATGGTCTTTTCTTACCAAGTCAAGCTATACATGAAAGAAACATCTCATTATGCTAATTAAAGCTAAGTTTTCTCTATCATAGTTAATAAATTCATTGATTCATTTTAGGTGAGAAAGCCTTTAAGCCTAGATTCATTCTATATGAGAAAATCTTTCACATTCATACATTCATACATTGATAGAGTAATTCAAGTGGATTACTCCTTCCACAACTATTCTATTTAAGAATCAACATTCAGCATATAAGATTTACTCTCAAAGCCCAAATAATCCTAATTCATCATATAAACTTTACTCTCAAAGCCCTAATAATCCTAATTCATCATATAAGCTTTAATCTAAAGAAATCTATAATGTATCTCATCAATCCTAGAATAATACATCTAAACCCACAAATTCTCCTTTCATGGCATAAAACTCATTTACATCAATTTCATCTTTCTAGACATGGGTTAGGCATGGGTATATGTAAATTCATCCTAAAAACATTGAATCTACTCAATTCAAGCATAAACAGTCATAATCCACTCATTTGGATCAACATTCATCAAGACCTACAACATTAGAAGAAAACCCTAACTAAATTGGTGAATTTCTACTTTTCAATTGGGGAATCTTGGGGGCTCCATGGATTAAAACCCATCATACCTTAACAACAAAGCCCAAAAATGCTAGAGGAATAGAGACTTGAGCTTGATGAACTTTGGGATTTCTTCTTCTTCAAGTTCTAGAGAGAGAAATATTTGAGAGATGAACTTTGGGATTTCTGTTTGGTTTTGGAAATAATGACTTGAATGGGTGAGTTTTGGGGTTAAAATCACTTATATAGGGGTCTTAGGCTTGGTTAAAATGACATAGTATCGATTCACTTAAATCCAGAAAAGACCCTTTTAAGACCCTGACTTAAAAACTGAAGACTATCACGCTAGAGCTCGACAAAGTCCACTCGGTGACTCGCCAAGTGAGCCTTTAGCTCGCCGAAATTTATAGTAAGTCGACTTGGGGGCTAAGTCATCTAGGCGATGGGGGGAATCGACTTTGGCGACTCACCGAACGGAACTGCAAATCTGACTTTGCTCCCATAAAGTTACAGAATGCAGGATATCAGGGATCATGCCAAAAGGCGAGGAGCTCTACTCGACGGATCGCCAAGTCGACTCGGTGGATCGCCTAGTCAACTATTAAGTGAATATTTTCCCTTCTTTGAATTTGAGGTGTTACATTATTTCCCCCTGGGGAACATTCATCCTCGAATAAGATTAAAACTAGTTCTAAGAGAGTAGGAGAGGAACTAACAACCCAACCTACAATGCAACTTCATCTAAATGCATATAACTAAGGAGGAACTATCAACTTCAAGATAAACATACTCAATGAATCATACGGAAGGTAGGAACTACATCTAGCAACCCAATATGTATGAACTTTTAACATTTCTCATGTTCAAGAAGGAACGACCATCTCCAAGCTAAAAGCATGTTCAACACAATCTCATGGAGCCTATATGCAATCTATAGTTCAAAAATACGTATCCAAGGAGGAAATCTAAAGTCCAAGCTAAAATATGTTTAATAATTCATCTCATGAAGTTTTTAGGCTACTCACACTCAATGCTCTACAACATGAGGAGAAATCAATCATGTAAACTCATTTTCTTTCAAAACACAAGTTTTTCATGAACGACATAACATAAGGAAATCATGGGAATCTAACACACATGACTTCAAACAAGGAGCCCCTATGAGGAACTCATTACCTCCAGATAGAGTGGGAGTAGAAGGAAAGATGAGGATATCAGGACATCTTATCGGCCTCGACCTCCCAAGTAGCACCCCCTCAACTAAATGATTTCTCCACAATACTTTCACAGAAGCAACTTTCTTGTTTCTCAACTTCTTAACTTGCAGGTCTAAAATCTCAACCACAACTTCCTCATAAGAAAGATTTTCATCAAATCCCAAACCTCCTAAGGGAACTATGGATTTCAGATCTCCAACACACATCTTGAACATAGAGACATGAAAAATCGTATGCACTGATGCCAACTCATTTAGCAAATCAAGCTATTAAGCAACCTTACCAACACATCTCAAAATTTGATATGGGCCTCCAAAACGGGGACTAAGCTTACCTTTCTTACCATACCTCATTCACCCTTCATGGGTGAGATTTTTCATGTAAACCCAAATCATGAATATTAGGAACACACAACTACCTTAATATCCAAGTACACCAACTCCTCATTGGGAGAAAGCCTCTACGAACTTCCTAAGACCTTCTTCTTTCAATTCTATTAAGGTCGGATCAAGACATTACTTAGCTTTCACCTCTAACACAAAAGACGAATCGAAACCATCTTAAACTATAGCAGTACTCTTGGTGGGTCTACCATTGAACATATCAAGGTATTGTCTAAACACCCTATTCATCTAATCTTTAAATGTCGCCGGAGCATTAGTCAAACAAAATGACATTTCCACTAACTCATAATGACAATGTCCGATTCTAAAAGTCATTCTCGGAATGTCATCATTCTTCACCCTCTATTGGTGATAACCGAACCTAAGGTCAATCTTAGAAAGTAACTAGCTCTTTCGAGTTGGCCTACACTGAAATATATTTCCCTCACCCTAACTAGGTGGTACATGTAACCCTTAGAAATCATATTCCTAGCCTTATGACAAGAAATAAACTGACCTTTCGGCATACACTTTCCCTCTTTCCACTCTAGGACAGGCTCATTCGAAAACTAAAATTTGACTAAACGGGTTCTACAATAAATAGAAGCATAACAAGAGTGCAACTAATCCATCCCAAGGATGACATCTAAATCTAGCATATGAAGCTCTACCAAATCAACTAGAGTAACTCTATGGGGTAAGGAGACGGGACACTTTCTATAGACCCTCTCAGCCATCACAGAATCACCTATAGGTGTAGAGACTGAAAAAGGGTCTAACAACACATCAAATCTCATAGCTACATATGGTGTCACAACCAACATTTTCTCCCTCGCTCCTTGTAGTATGAGCCTTTCGAGTAGTCATATCATGAAGACCATCATATAAGGAGAGAGACCTTATAGAGTTAAACTCTATCGCACGACTTAGAGTAATAAATAAGGGAAGTTTCCTAAGCATCTTGTAGCCTCTCATTCATGAATGTGGCGCGCTTCACACTTATGAACAAGACTCTACTTGACGTGGTTTTGAGACATCCTAGAACCATTATACACCTTGTGGTCTGATTACCAAGTTTTACATGACCCAGGGTTACCCCTAAATGTAACATGGTGTACAAGACCCCGAGAGGCCCCATACAAGCAACTTAGCTTTCATAACATAAGATAATAGAAATGAGCGAAACTTTAAAACAGTTTCAATAATATCGAGGTATTTATAAAATGAAGGGGATGAATAGTACACTTTGTCTCAAACCATCTAAAATATGATTATCTTTGGGACACAACCCATACAATAGTTTAAAACATAAAATGAAAGAACATAAGAAAAAGGTGGTCAAATCCTCGAATGCTATGAGGACTCACCAATCTTCAAATCTTGCTCTACTATGATCTTAGCCACGGGGATGCGAGTTGATATCGTCGGACCTTACATTTAGATAAAAAAAATATAGGCAAGAGTATGTGTTAGTACAAGGATGTACAAAATATGATAGCATGCATAGACATTAACGTAAGTAAAAGAGATAACAACATAAGTCATACGCATAATCAATGCACAAAAATCATCATAACATAACAGGAACACTTCTTGAAGTAACCAAACTTATCCTCAATTAAGACTTGGGTCATCAACCTCTAGTCATACATCTCAAGGAAGGCAACTCAAGAAACAATCCAATCTAATCTATCATCATAACAATTACATCTCATCTTAAAACATACTAATGATACTTCCTTGAAGTAACCTTGTTTCATCATAACTATGCTACTTTGATTTAGGGGTAGTCAATCCTTAACTATTTCTACTATCTATGGAAGAGTACTACTTTACTAGTCCAAGCTACCATGAAGAGGCATCTCATCATGCCAATCCAATCTATCATGAATGGTTACTATTATTTACCAATTCAAGATACCATGGAAAAGCACCTCATTATACTATTCCAAGCTATCATGGAAAACACCTTATCATGCAAGTATAAGGTATCCATGGAAGGGTACTATTTGTCAATCAAAGCTACCATGAATTGGTATGGCCTTACAAAGTAAAGATACCATGCAAAGCACCTTATCATGCTTAGTTCAAGCTAGGCCTTGGAAGGGTGCTATTGCTCAATCAAAGCTATCATGAAATGGTATGGCCTTACCAAGTCAACCTATCATGAACCTTACTATTTCAAGCTACTGTTGGAATGGTACTATTGCTCAAGCCAAGCTACCATGAGTTCTACTAACCCAAACTACCATGAGTTCTACTAAATCAAGCAACCATGAAATGGTCTTGTCTTACCAAGTCAAGCTATCCATGAAAAAAGCATCTCATTATGCTAATTCAAGGTAAGTCTTAGTTATCATAGTTCATAAATTCTATGATTCATTTTAGGTGAGCAAGACTTTCAACCTAGAATCATTCTATGTGAGAAAATCTTTTACATTCATACATTCATAGAATAATTCATGTGGGTAACTCCTTCCACAATAATTCTATCTAATAATCAATATTCAACGTATAAGCTTTACTCTCAAAACCCTGATAATCCTAATTCATCATATAAGCTTTACTCTCAATGCCTTAATAATCCTACTTCATCATAAAAGTTTTAATCTCAAGCAATCTATAATGTCATCTTTATAGAAGAATACATCTAAACCCACAAATTCTATTTTCATGGTATAAAACCCATTTACCTTAATTTCATCTTTATAGACATGGGTTAGGCACGGGTAAATGTAAATTCATCCTAAAAACATTGAATCTACTCAATTAAAGCATAAACAGTCAAAATCCACTCATTTGGATCAACATTCATCAAGACCCACAACATTAGAAGAAAATTCTAACTAATTTGGGGAATTTCTACTTTTCACCTGGGGAATCCTGGGGGCTCCATGGATGAAAGGAATCCATGGATGAAAAGCTACCATACCTTAATAACAAAGCCCACAAATTCCTGAGGAATGGATAGTTGAGCTTGATCCTAGCTTCAACTCTTTCTTCTTGTTCAAGTTCTAGAGAGAAAAATATTTTAGAGAAAAACTTGGGATATCTTTTGGGTTTTTGAAATAATGACTTGAATGGGTGAGTTTTGGGGTTAAAATCACTTATGTAAGGGTCCTAGACTTGGCAAAAACGACATGGTATCAATTAACTTAAATTCGTAAAAGACCCTTTTAAGACCCTAACTTAAAAAATGAAGACTCTCATGCTGGAGCTGGCCAAAGCCCACTCGACGACTAGCCATGTGAGCTTTTAGCTCGCCTTAATTTATACTGAGTCGACATGGGGGCTAACTCAACTAGGTGATGGGAGGAGTCGACTTTGGTGACTCACCGAATGGAACAACGTGCCCGACTTGGCTAGCCAAAAGTTACAGAACGGAAGACATCAGGGATCAACCAAAAAGGTGAGGAGCTTTACTCAGTGGATCGCCAAGTCCATTCGGCGGATCGCCAAGTCGAATATTAAGTGAATAGTTTCCCTTAACTAAATTCGAGGTGTTACACCAATGCAAGAGAAATGTGAGCTAAGGAGCAAACGATTGTTCTCCGAATGTGCTTGGCGAGCTTGACTAACATCATAGAAATGCCAACAGAGTGAATATTTTCCCAAATTTTGGCAAACTATAAATATCCCAAAGTTGAGAGAAAGAAGGTCCAAAAATATTTTCTAAAGATCCCTCTTAATACCTTTTCTCTAGAGTTTTAGAGTGAGAAACACTTAACCTTGTGAAGAAAATCTTTAGTTTTGGGGTTTTCAACTTTTCTCTTAAAATTTACAATTTGAAGTTTATTTAAAAGTGGGTGTTGCTTATATGTAACACTCCGAAAACTAATAGGCTAAACTAGAGACTAACCTAATGGTTAGAGTCGTAAATGTACCTCCCTGTACCTAAACATTTAGGGTTTCTTGTTAGAACATCAAGGTTTAAACCCCAAGGACCAACCATGGGTCCTTAAGGAAGAGCCTTGAAAGGACTGTCTAGCAGTGACCCACGGAGGGCACCCACGCCTCGTGAGTCAACCCTTGATCTGTGGGTAGGCAACCGTATATCTAGCCCCAAAAAATAGACCCCAGACCCCGACCCACGCTTCACCAGCACGAGTCATGGGTCCAACCATGGTCCGTAGGTGAGGGGGTTGTGGGTCATACCTGAAATCAGTTTTTTGGAGTTAGTTGAGGGGTACTTTGGGGTTTTCCTTTTAATGAAATATTAAGTAACGTCATTTTTTATTAAATTATACTAACTATATATAGTTTTAAGACCCCTAAATCTATTCATCTCCCTCATAATTTCCAAATTCACAATTGAAAACCAATTTTCCCCAAAATCTTCCCTCTAGAACTCCAGGGAAGAAGAAGAAGAAAATCGAGCTACGGTTTGAAGAAGAACGCTTTTTCACTCAATTTCTTTAGGGAATCATAACTATGGTATAGTATTCCTTCATCCATGGATAATCTTCATCCATGGAGTCCCTCCAAACTTAATTTCAAACTAGTAATTCACCCAAAAGCTAGGGTTTTACTCCAAGTCATGGATTCCTTTTCAAAAACATTTCTATTGATTTAATTACTTTATATTATGATTGAATTTTTTTTTTGTTATGGTTTTACGATGAAATCTCCCAAGAATCCATGAAATCTCCATATTCCCAATTTATGACATGTGATGTGGGTGAATTCATGAAGGAAAATTATTATGAGATTTTGCTTATAGCAATTTAATTAATTGAATCATGTTACTATCCATGTCTAACTTAGTAATTCTAGATATGTTCATTGAATACGATCTATGGTTCTTGAAGGGTAAATTATGAGAATTATGCATGATTATGAGATTTATGTATATGCTTTAGGAACACTTTGAGAGTGAAGTGTCCATGACTATGATGATATTGTTGTGTTGATTGAAAGGCTACTCTCATGGACACACAATGAATATAATGTGAAAGGTTTTCTCACAACATGATGATTCTAAGGTTGAAAGAAAATTCTCACCTAATTGAATCTAATGAGCTATCATAATGAAACAAGTTATTCCTTAATAAGTACTTTGTGGGATAGATGCTTAGCACCGAGTGGATATTGTTATGAGATGGAAGCTCCTCTGTTAGAAAGGGCGGGTTTCTAGAAGCAATATTTTGAGATTGAAGCTCCTCCGTCAGAAAGGGCGGGTTTCTACTAAATATCTCCTTATCCCATAAGCTATGTCCCCCTATAGGTCTTTAGCTAGTGAATCGACCTAAAAGCTAAAAAGTCATGGTATTACCTTAGGCAAGTAGGACAACCCTTTTCAATGTGGGTAACATCGAATACCATGTTAATATCCCATGGTCTATGTCGGTTAAGGCTTATTCCCACTTATGACAAGAATATGAGTTATGAACTATGGTTACTCAAGAAGCTTTACTTAGTTTGGGTGGGATTATGGGATCTTACTCATGCATTGCACAAGTAGACTTTGAGAGTGCTTATGGTATGTTTCTCCTATGCTATCTATTATGGTCTATGAAATGAACATGCTTGTGACTTATGCTTTTACAATAATCTTCATGATGATTCTTAAACTTGATAAATTGCATGTATTTCACCTAAAATGTCCTTTTTTGCATGTTTTCATGATTTTATGAATGACTATCATACTTAGTCCATTTTTTTACTAACCCATATTTTCCTACATTTTCCACAAGTGTACGGTCCGGTGTTTGAGGTGATCTTCATTTGATTCAAGCTTGGATTTGACTGTTCTCCTAGCTTGTGGTGAGTCCTCATGAGTCGAGGACAGATGTTTCATTTTAGTTTCATTCTTGTATTTTCATTTTTGGATTATGTTGTTTTGGGGTTGTGACCCTATTTGACTCAAGTATTGTAATAGATGGCTAATTGAGACAAGTCTAGACTTCCGCTTTCCTTTTATGAAAATTTTGGACTTAAATGCATTTTTACTCTTATTGTTCTAATACTTTATGTTATGGTATGCTAAGTGGCTTACATAGGGCCTTTCGGGGTTCTATGTGCCTTGTACGTCTAGGGGTACCCTTGGGTCGTGACAAACTTGGTAATCAGAGAAGAATGTTTAGAATGATTCTAGGATGATGTCTCATAAGCCACGTCTAGTAGAGTCTTCATGAGTGTGAAGCGCGCCATATTTATGAGTGAGAAGCTATAAGATGTTTAGGAAATTTCACTTCTTTCATTACTCTTAAGTCGCACCTTATAGTTTAGCTCTATAAAGTCACTCTTCTACTCCTTCTCTTGTACCTTTAGGATATGAATGCACGAAGGGCTAACGCTAAAAGGGTGGAAGATGAGAATGTGAATCAAGGAGCTCCTCCTTAAAGTAATCAAGCACTGGTTGACCCCGTGGATGAGAAAGTGACCAAGATGGAGTGCAGAGCTACTATCCAAATATTGACCCAAGCCATGATGGCTCAAGCTCAAGTTAGGATAACTTAAGCCTAAGCCATGACGGCCCAGGGCAATAGAGATGTTGGGCCTTACGTGAACCCTAATATGAATTTCGCAGCTTCTAGATTGAAGGATTTTGCAACAATGAACCCTCTTGTGTTTCTTGGTTTCAAAGTGGGAGAGGAACCTCAAGAATTTGTGGAAGAGGTTTATAAAATAATTGATGCCATGGGGGTGACTTCGGTAGAAAAAGCGGAGTTAGCCGCTTACCAATTGAAGAGTGTGGCTCAAGTATGGTATACTCAATGGAAGAACAATAGGCAGGTAGGAGCAGGTAAATAGAGTAGAAAGTGTTCAAATCGGTGTTCCTTAATAGGTTTTTTCCCAGAGAGATAAGGGAAGCTAAGGTGGAAGAATTAATTAACCACCATCAAGGATGTATGAGTGTTCAAGAATATTCTCTACAGTTTACTCAATGGTCCAAGTATGCTCCGGCTATGGTGGTAGAATCAAGGGATATGATGAGTAGGTATTTGACGGGTGTATCCAAAGTGGTAAGAAAAGAATGTCGTACAGAAATTACTTCATGAAATGGATATCTCACGTCTTGTTGTGTATTCCCAACAAATAGAGGATGAGAAACTACAAGGCAACAATAGGGAGGTTAAAAGAGCTAGAACCAGTGATCGTAATTTTTCTAATGCTAAGTCTGATGGACAAGGTTCAAACAAAGGTTTTCCAATCAAGGTTACTCTATTTCCTCCCCAATGGTCAACAAGGAAAGGGTGCCTAACCCTAAACCTCAAGGAGGCAATAGTGATGGGTCTTCTATAACTAGGCATACTTGTGTTAAATACGGTAAGAAACATGATGGCAAGTGTCTAGTGGGTTCGGATGTGTGTTATGGGTGTGGAAAGAGTGGTCATCAATTGAGGAATTGTACAACACTTTCGGGTAAGAGAAAAGAGGACAAACAAGTTTCTCCAAGCGGTCCAAGCCCCTAATGCTCAAAATCAAACCCGTTTTTATGCTCTTAGATCCTGAGATGACCAAGAGAGCTTCCCAGATGTGGTGACCGGTATGTTAAAAGTCTTTTCTATTGATGTATATTACTTGTTAGACCCCGGTACTACTTTGTCCTTTGTTACACCTTTTGTGGCCATGAAGTTTGAAATACTACCCGAAGTGTTAGTAGAAACTTTTTCAGTCTCTACCCCAGTTGGTGATTAGGTGGTGGCTAGGAAAGTTTATAGAAGTTGCCCCATTTCCTTGTCCCATAAAGTTACTTTGGTGGATTTGGAAGAGTTAGACATGTTAGACTTTGATATGATTTTGGGTATGGATTAGTTCATGTTATGCCTCTATCGATTGTAGGACTCTGGTTGTCAAATTCCAATTTCCAAATGAGCCTATCTTAGAGTGGAAGAGGGGAAATTCAATCCCTAGAGGTCAATTTATTTCTTGCCTTAAGGCTAGAAAAATGATCTCCAAAGGGTGTATTTACCATCTTATTAGGGTGATGGATGTTGTGTTCGAAATCCCTTCTCTAGAGTCGGTTCCGATGGTGAATAAGTTTCTGTAAGTTTTTACCGATGATTTTCCCGGTATTTCTCCCGAGCGGGAAATATATTTATGTATTGACCTTTTACCGGATACTCAACCTATCTCCATTCCTCCTTATAAAATGGCTCCGGCCGAGTTGAAAGAGCAACTAAGGGATTTGTTAGAAAAGGGTTTTATCCGATCGAGTATCTCTCCATGGGGTGCTCCGATATTGTTTGTTAGAAATAAGGATGGGAGTGTGCATTGATTATCGTTAATTGAATAAAGTGACCATCAGGAATAAATATCCCCTTCCGAGGATTGATGATTTGTTTGACCAACTTCAAGCGAATAGCTATATATCCAAAATTGACGTTCGTTCGGGTTCTCACCTATTGAGGGTGAGTCGGATTGATATTCCCAAGATGGCCTTTAGGACCCGGTATGGTCACTATGAATTTGTGGTTATGTCATTTGGGTTGAAAAATGCCCTGGCGGCATTTATGGACTTAATGAATAGAGTGTTTAGGCAATACCTAAATATGTTTGTGATTGTGTTTATCGATGGCATTTTGATCTATTCAAGGAGTGAGAATGAACATGTGGACCATTGGAGAATTGTGTTGCAGGTTCTTAAAGACGAACAACTTTTTGCAAAGTTTAGCAAGTGTGAGTTTTGGTAAAGGTCTGTAGCATTCCTTAGTCATATTGTGTCAAGCAAGGGTATTGAGGTAGATCCTAAGATGACGGATGCGGTTAAGAGTTGGCCTAGACCTCTATCTCCTTCCGACATTAGAAGTATTTTGGGCTTGGCCGGTTACTATAGGAGGTTTGTTGAGGGGTTTTCCTCCATATCTTCTCCGTTGACGGTTTTGACTCAAAAGAAAGCTAAGTTTGAGTGGTCAGAGGCTTGTGAGAAAAGTTTCCAATAGTTGAAAGATAGACTTACTTCCTCTACAGTGTTGACCTTACCGAAGGGTAAGGATGGTTTTGTTGTATATTGTGACACCTCTAGAGTGGGTTTGGGATGTGTCCTCATGCAAAACGGTAAAGTGATTGCCTATTCTTCAAGGCAACTCAAAGTACATGAGAAGAATTATCCGACCCATGATCTCGAATTAGCGGAGGTAGTATTTACCTTAAAAATATGGAGAAATTACTTGTATGGAGTTCATGTGGATTTCTTCATAGATCACAAGTCTTCAATATGTGTTTAGTTAAAAAGGACTTGAATCTCCAACAAAAAAAGTGGTTAGAAATTTTGAAGGATTATAACATGAGTGTCCTTTACCACCCCGGCAAAGCTAATGTTGTAGCGCATGCACTTAGTAGATTATCCATGGGTAGTGTGGCTCATGTAGAGGATGAAAAGAAAGAGTTGGTTAGAGAGGTGCATAGATTGGCCTGGCTAGGTTTCCAATTTGTGGATTCCACCAAGGGTGGACTCATGGTCTATAATGGTTCCGAATCATCCTTTGTGGTGGATGCAAAGTCTAAACAAGATCTTGACCTTTTATTGGTTGAGTTGAAAGAGTCGGTGCTGAAGAAGTCCATTGAGGCTTTCTCTTAAGGGAGAGATGGGGTGCTTAGGTACCATGGTCGATTATGTGTTTCGGATGTTGATGGTTTGAGGGAGAAAATTTTAGAGAAGGCTCATGGTTCTCGGTATTCTATTCATCCGGGAGCCACCATGATGTACCGTGATCTACGGGAAGTCTATTGGTGGAATGGTATGAAGAGAGATATTGCAGGATTTTTAGCCAAATGGCCCCATTGTCAACAAGTTAAGGTTGAGCACCAAAGGCCGGGAGGCTTATCTAAAGATATACCAATTCCCACTTGGAAGTGGGAAGATGTGAATATGGACTTTATTGTGGGTTTTCCTCGCACTGGAAGGCAACATGACTCTATTTGGGTCATTATAGATCGTATGAAAAAGTAAGCCCACTTTATTCCCGTCAAGGTTTCTCATTCAGCGGAAGACTATGCCAAATTGTATATAAGTGAGATAGTGAAGTTGCATGGGGTTCCTTTATCTATTATTTCGGATCGGGGTACTCAATTTACCTCACACTTTTTGAAGCCGTTCCAAAAAGGGCTTGGTACTAAGGTGAGGCTTAGCACAACTTTTCACCCTCAAACGGATGGTCAAGTGGAATGCACCATTCATACATTAGAGGATATGTTGAGGGCATGTGTCATAGACTTCAAGGGTAATTGGGATGCCACTTGCCATTAATAGAGTTTATCTACAATATTTATCATTATAGTATCAGTATGGCTCCCTTTAAAGCCTTGTATGGTAGGAAATGTAGGTCTACGGTTGGTTTGTTTGAGGAAGGTGATATTGCTTTTATTGGTCTCGAATTGGTTTTTGAGGCTATTGAGAAAGTTCAGCTCATTAGAGAGAGGTTTAGAACGGCTCAAAGTAGACAAAAGTCCTATGCCGATGTTAGAAGAAGGGATCTAGAATTTGAAGTTAATGATTGGGTCTGTTTGAAAATCTCACCCATGAAGGAGGTGATGAGGTTTGGCAAAAAAGGGAAACTTAGTCCCCGGTATGTAGGCCCATATCAAATTTTAAAGTGTATTAGGAAGGTTGCCTATGAGTTGGACTTGCCAAATGAGTTGACTCCAGTCCATCCGGTAATTCATGTTTCTATGCTTAAGAAGTTCATTGGAGATCAAGTATCCATTATTCCCCTAAAAGGTTTGGGAGTTGATGAATGCCTTTCCTCCGAAGAGATCCTGGTAGAGATTCTAGACCGGTAAGTCAAGAGGATGAGAAACAAGCAAATAGCTTCCGTCAATATGGAGGAATCACTTAGTTGAGGGTGCTACCTAGGAGACCGAGGCCAATATGAAGTCCCGATATCCTCATCTCTTTCCTTCTACTCCTATTCAAGCTTGAGGTAAATAGTTCCTCTTGAGTTTTAGTGTTTTGGGAGTCATGTGTGTTATATGTGTTTTCCATGATTTTCTTATGTTGTGCTTGTTCTTGATGAAATTCATGTTTAGTAAGAAAATGAGTTTTTATGGTTCAGTTTCCTCATATGGTTGTGCATTGAGTATGAATTGCCTATTTGACCTAATGGGATGAGTTGATGAACATGCTTTAGTATACTTTTCAGGGAAATTGCTTATTGTCTCTATGATATTGTGTTGAATATGATTTTAGTTGGAGAAAGTAGTTCTTCTTATGATTATGTGAATGTTGAGTGTCATGGATATTGGATTGTTAGATGTAGTTCCTACTTCCTTGTATTGCATTGATTATGTTTTCGGATGGAGTTGATGTTTCCTCCTTTGGATTGTGCATTATTTTGATTTTTCATGCATGTTGGGCTGCTAGTTTTGAGTCTTTAATTCTGTAAGCTGTCTAGATCGTCATTCGAGGATGGATATTCCCAAGGGGGATATAATGTAACACTCCAAAAACTAATAGGCTAAACTAGAGCCTAACCTAAGGGTTAGAGTCGTAAACGTACCTTCCCGTACCTAATAATGTAGGGTTTCATTTTGGAACATCAAGGTTTAAACCCCAAGGACCAACCATGGGTCCTTAAGGAAGAGCCTTTAAAGGACTTCTCGGCAGTGACCCACGGAGGGCACCCACACCTCGTGGGTCAACCCATGCTCCGTGGGTAGGCAACCGTAGATCAATCTCCAAAAAATAGGCCCCAGACCCCAACCCAAACTTCACCAGCATGGGCCGTGGGTCCAATTACGGTCCGTAGGTGACGGGGTCGTGGGTCATGCCTGCAATCAGTTTTTAGGAGCTAGTTGAGCGGCACTTTGGGGTTTTCCTTTTTAATGAAATATTAAGTGACGTCATTTTGTATTAAATTATACTAACTATATATAGTTTTAAGACCCCTAAATCTATTCATCTCCCTCGTAATTTCTGAATCCCCAAATCAAAAGCAATTTTCCCCAAAATCTTCTGTCTAGAATTCTAAGAAAGAAGGAGAATAGAATTAAGCTAGGGTTTGACGAAGAATGATTTTTCACTTAATTTCTTTGGGGACTCATAACTAGGGTACGGTAGTCCTTCATCCATGGATAGTCTTCATCCATGGAGTCCCTCGAAACTCAATTTCAAACTAGTAATTCCCCCAAAATCTAGGGTTTTGCTCCAAGTCATGGATTCCTTTTCAAAAACATTTCTATTGATTTAGTTACTTTATATTATGATTGAATTGTTGTTTTGTTATGGTTTTATGATGAAATCTCCCAAGAATCCATGAAATCTCCATATTCCTAATTTATGACTTGTGCTGTGGGTGATTGATGAAGGAAGAGTATTATGATATTTTTCTTATAGTAGTTTAGTTAATTGAATCATGTTATTATCCATGTATAATGTAGTAATTCTAGATGTGTTGATTGAATATGATCTATGGTCCTTGAAGGGTAAATTATGAGAATTATGCATGATTATGAGATTTATGTATATGCTTTAAGAACACTTTGAGAGTGAAGTGTTCATGACTATGATGATATTGTTATGTTGATTCAAATGCTACTCTCGTGAACACACAATGGATATAATGTGAATGGTTTTCTCACAACATGATGATTCTAAGGTTGAAAGGAAATTCTCACCTAATTGAATCTAATGAGCTATCTTAATGAAACAAGTTATGACTTAATAAGTACTCTGTGGGATAGATGCTTAGCACTGAGTGGATATCGTTATGAGATGGAAGGTCCTCAGTCAGAAATTGAGGGTTTCTAGTAGCAATCTCTTGAGAGGAAGCTCCTTCGTCAGAAAGGGAGGGTTTCTTGTAAAAATAAGTGCCCCCATAGGTCTTTAGCTAGTGGATCCACCTAAATTTTAACAAGCCATGGTCTTACCTTAGCAAGTAAGACAACCCTTTTCGATGTGGGTAATATCGGATTCCATGTTAAGCTCACATGGTCTATGTCAGTTAAGTCTTATTTCCACTTATGACAAGAACATGATATATGAACTATGGTTACTCAAGAATCTTTACTTAGTATGGATGGGATTAAGGGATCTTACTCATGCATTGCACAAGTAGACTTTGAGAGTTCTTATGGTATATGTTTCTCCTATACTATGATAGTCTATGAAATGAGCATGCTTGTGACATATGCTTTTACACTAATCTTCATGATGATTCTTAAACTTGATAAACTGCATGTATTTCACCTAAAATGTCCCTTTTTGTATGTTTTCATGATTTTATGCATGACTATCATACTTAATGGATTTTCGTACTAACCTATATTCTCCTACATTTTCAACAATTGTAGGGTCCGGTGTTTGAGGTGATCTGCATTTGATTCAAGCTTGGATTCGACTATTCTCCTAGCTTGTGGTTAGTCCTCATGAGTCGAGGACGGATGTTTCATTTGAATTTTATTCTTGTATTTTCACTTTTGGATTATGTTGTTTTGGGGCTGTGACCCTATTTGACTCAAGTATTGTAATAGATGGCTAATTGAGACAAGTCTAGACTTCCGCTTTGCTTTTATGAAAGTTTTGGACTTAAATGCATTTTTACTCTTATTGTTCCAATACTTTATATTATGGTATTCTAAGTGTCTTAGATAGGGCCTTTTGTGGTTCTATATGCCTTGTTACGTCTAGGAGGTACCCTTGGGTCGTGACATCATAACCGATTAATTTCATGTCACCCATAACTGGTTTCATAAAAGGTATGATTTCTTGATGGGTGACTAAAACTCCAAAGTCTTGGAGTGCAATTATGGGGTTAGGTGTTTATTTAATGTAGTAGATATTGTGTTATGCTCTGTTTTGTTGTCGGTCATCTATGGATATGGGCTAATTATCATGGGGTTAACTTATGGGTTAAGGTATTAAACTTAGTCCTACTTCCAATCTCCGATTAATGCTAAAAAGAGATTTATTGGAGTGGGTAATAGTGGGTAATTAGTTATATATTTGCAATTTACGTTTGATGTTTGTAGTTTACTTGAAAAAAAGATTATGGGTCAGATCTATTTGCTCTATTTCTGCATCAAAAGAGAGAATAGAGTAAGGTGATGGTTTTTTAGTTATGCACATAGATGAGGCCGAAATGAGATTTTTTGAAATGATGTTATGTGATCGAAAGAAGATAAGTGTTATTGAAGATAACCCATCATATCCATGAGTGTTCATTACTATAGAGCAACACAATTACCCCTATTTAATATCGATTTCCAATCCCCATATGGCTAAACTACTTGTTACTTATTTGAATTTCTAAAACTTTAGTTTAATTGTGACTCTTGATACCAAAATCCTTTTTATAAATCTGGTGGAATCATCAACCCATTGTTTTTATTGCTGCAAATTAATTAATATACATTTTAAATTTCTTGACTGAATTCCTTGCACTATATAACTCTCAATGGTATTCAACCTCGACTCTTAGTTGGATATTTTATATTGAGGACGACATCTTGTTCTTTTGACTTATTTTATAGAGCACATAGAGCGCTAAAGAAAATGGTGTCGCTGCTGGGGAGTGATGGCTAAGAATTCCATTTGAGATATTAAATTGTATTTTTTTCTAGTTGTAGTGGATTTTTGCTTTGTGTTGTGGTTTGCTGATTTGCGGGTTTAGAACATGAGTGACCACGGTAGTGACAACGATAGTCACTACGGACAAAATTCTAATATGGATGATTATAATGATATGCACATGAACGTCATTCAAACTAGAGGAACCATCTAGTTACCTCCTATAGTAGGGAGGGAAGTTTTTCATGCATGTGGAACAATGCTACAAGTGCTCCAATTAAGAGCAATGTTTTGGGGTTTAGCTCATGAAGATCCCCATGAACACCTTTAGAATTTTGTGGATGTATGTGGGTTGTTTGTGTTCAAGAAGATTTCACAAAAGTCCATAAGATTGAGGTTATCTCTATTCTCTTTGACGGGTAAATCTACAAGGTGGTTGGCGGAATTCCCATATCTTCCAATGATCTCACAACCTAGTTCATACAAGATCTCAGTGGTCTTTTAGGCTTGTACTGGGGAGGAGGGTTAATGTATTGTCAATTTGGCTCTATGACTTCACCTTTCAAAGAATTGTTGCAATCATCTTCACCTCTTCTCAAGTACTTTTCATTTATTTTCACTTGAGAACTCACACATTCACTTGTCAATCTATTTAGTGGAAACCCATTTTTTTACCAAACTTTCTTTTTCATTTCAATTTTCAAATAGTTGTTTATCACAAGCTCTCTGTTTTTTATAAGGAGGGGTTCCTTGTTTTTGTAGTACACTTCAAAGTTGAGTCTCACTTCATCTTTTTTTTTACTTCCACTTAGTTTACTTTACTTATTTACTTCCATACCCCCCAACTTAGGCTTTTGTTATAAGTTGGCTATTCAAACAAATTAATGTTTCGGAAAGGATTTATGGGTGAGAAGTTAGGTTTAATTTGGCTCAAGAGGTTTCAACACAGTTGTCAACAAACAATTTAGGCTCAAATGATGAAAAAATTGTTGCACACCTCACAAGGTAGTCACAAAAAGGTATGAACATTTGGGTTCCCTCTCAAAATTTCTACCCAAGATTATTTCTTACATTCACCAAAGTTAGACGATGGGACTAACATAGAAAATTTTAGGATTCAACAAGCATGCTTACAAGTAAAACCTTACCACACACGACACTTCAAACACAATTATTTAGCATATTCCATCAAGATCAAAAGCTCACTTGCAATGTTCATTGCAAGGCTCACGTAAAAAATGCAGCTAGTCAACACAAAATTCAAAAAGATCATTCAAAAGTGCAGACACGTCAATTTCTTCTTACAATAACAACACTAAAAACAATTCCCATCATAAGTAATATACAATACATTGATATTGAACAAAATCAATCCTCGAATAATTATCAATGAAAACTTAAGCATTTCAATAATTTCCAAAACTCATGGGGCAAATGAAAATATAGAGACAAAAAATGAGCAACTAAACCAGCTGTAACACCTCGGAATCTAGTAGGTTAAGCTAGGGTCTAAGTTCTATACAATACATTGATATTGAACAAAATCAATCCTCGAATAATTATCAATGAAAACTTAAGCATTTCAATAATTTCCAAAACTCATGGGGTAAATGAAAATATAGAGACAAAAAATGAGCAACTAAACCAGCTGTAACACCTCGAAATCTAGTAGGTTAAGCTAGGGTCTAATTTCTAAGACATGAGATAGATATTTTAGCCTTAGGTCCCCCCGCGAGTGCCCACACGGATTGTGAAAGGCACCACGTCTCGTGGTGGTGCCCATGGGCCTAGGCAAAAGCCAACCAAGGGAGGCTCACCTCCAAAGAGCACCATGATGCCTCGTGGAGGGGACCATGGGTCGTGGTGGCACTCGTAAAGGTAATGCACTGAGTACTCCATGGCTGTCCAAAATAGGACCCTCCCCACAAGCCACTAGATGGCTCGTGAAGGCCTTGACGGGCCGTGGGAGGGGTCGTGGTAATGAGTTGGTTTTTAGGGGTAAGGGGGGAGTTTGCCTGGCTACTCATCCATGGACATGGAGGGCACCATGGCTCGTGGTAGGCACCAAAGTTCGTGGAGCCTCACGTGGTCATGAGGCAGACCACTGTAAGTTGAGGGTTAAATGGTATTTTCCGACTTTAATTAGATTAAAAGTCATGTCATTTTACCCAAGCCTAGGACTCCTATATAAGTCATTTTAACCCCAAAACTCACCCATTCAAGTCTTTATTTTCAAACCCAAAAGAAATCATGTCACAACCCAAGGGTACCCCCCAGACATAGCAAGGCACATAATACCCCTAAAGGCACCATGTAAGACATTTAGCATATCATAAGATAAAGCATTAGAAGAATAAGAGTAAAGCACATTTCAAGTCTTAAAAAAAATTTCATAAAAGCAAAGAGGAAGTCTAGACTTGTCTCAATTGGCCATCTATTACAATAGTCGAATCAAATAAGGTGACAGCCCATACAACATAATCTGAAAGTCAGTACAAGAATGAAACTACTAAATGAAAATATTCATCCTCGAACCATGAGGACTCACCAACAAGCAAAGAGAAATGAACAATTCCAAGCTCTAGCCACAATGAGGATAGGCTTGAGAACCGGACCCTACACTTGGGAATAATGTAGGAGAATATGTGTTAGTACAAAAATGCACTAAGTATGATAGTCATGCATAAAATCATGAAAACATGCTAAAAAGGGACGTTTTAGTTGAATGAATGTAATTTGCTAAGTCAAAGCACCATTTAGAAGGTAATGGAAAAGCATAAGTCATATATCATACTCAACTCATAGATCATCATACCATAAGAAAAACATACCATAAATACCCTCAAAGCTTACTTGTGAAATGCATGAATAAGATCCCATAATTCTACCCATACTAAGCAAAACTTCTTGATTAGCTATAGTTCATAGTTCATATTCTTGTTCGTGCTATCATAATGGGATAAGCCTTAACCAACATAGACCATGTGAGCTAAACATGGAATCCAGTGTCTACCCCACACCGAAAAGGGGTTGTCCTACTTGCCTAAGGTAAAACCATACTCTTAGCTTAGGTGGATCCACTAGCTAAAGACATATGAGGGCACTTAGTTTATGGGATAAGGGGATTGCTACTAGAAAATCCGGCCTCTACTATCGTGAGGGATTCCATCCGAAGAGATTGCTCCTAGAAACCCGGCCTCTACTAATGTGAAGGCTTCCATATCATATCACTATCCACTCAGTGCTAAGCATAATTCCCATAGAGTTCATATTAAGTCTTGACTTAAGTTCATAATCATGGAAGAATGTCCTGACACTCAATCCAACATAACTCCTACTATAACTCAAAGAATCATAAGGTGAGAATAGCCTTTCAATCTTAGAATCATCATATTGTGAAAAGACCTTTCACATCATATCATAATCGTACATAAGTGTGTACATGACGATAATATTCCAACAACATAACAACTAGATCATAATCATAATCACTTTAGTCTCAAAGTGTTCTTAAAGCATATACATAAATCTAATAATCATGCATAATTGACATACTTTGCCCTTCAAGGACCATAGATCATATTCCATCAACACATCTAGAATTACTACATTAGACATGGATAATGATATAATTCAAGTAACCCAACTATCTCAAGCATAATCTCATAACATCCTTCTATAATTAACAAACCCACATCACAAGTTCACAATTGAGGAAATTAGGGATTTCATGGGTTCTTGGGGGTTTGAACATAAAATAATCATAAATCATCAATTAAATCATAATATAAAGTAGTTAAATTATTGAAATCATTTTTGAAAGGAACTCATGACTTGGAGTTTAAACCCTAGCTTTTTTTTGGGAAATTTCTATCTTTGAAATTAAGTTTGAAAGGACTCCATGGATGAAGACTATCCATGGATGAAGTACTACCATACCTTAGTTAAGAATCCCAATGAAACTGGTGTAAAAACTTTTCTTGTTGAACCATAGCCCCACCTTCTTCATTCTTCTTCTTCCTTGAAGTCTAGAGAGAGAATTTTTTTGATAGAAGATGAACTTTTGGGATTTTATTTGAGTGTTGGAAAAAAATGGGGTGAATGGGTGTATTTTGACTTAAAAAGACTTATTCACTTTGGTAGGGCTTAAAAAAAGATAATACCCAAAATACCCCTCACTTTAAGTGAGCTGTCGGGGACCACGTGGGGATCCACGAGTTGTGGTCCCATCTGTGATCTTAAGGCAGTGGCATAGAAACCCTTGCCTTTACCTCACAAGCCCAGGGCATCTCCACGAGGGCCTCCACGAGCTGTGGAGCAAGCCACGATTCGTGGTCCCTCTCGTGGACCCTTAGGCAGTGGCTAGGCAAAGCCACCCTCCATTGTCAACCCCCTACGACAAGTTCAAGACCATTCCCATGACCCATATAAGGCTTCACCAGCCGTGAAGTGGCTCGTGTGGAGGGGTCAATTTTGGGGCAGCCTAAGGAGGCTACTGCCTCCACCTCCACGAGTGGCACCACGAATCGTTGTGTCCACTACGGGTCGTGAAGACACTCGTGGTCTTGGTGGGCAGTCCTTGGCTAAAGTTGGCAGCCTTGTCCCCTTGCCTTGGCCCATGCCCCTTTTCCTTGGCTCTTTACCTTCTCCCTTGACAATAACCCTCACGTTTTAGTTCTAGTTTAGCCTACTAGTTTCGGAGGTGTTACAATATCTCCCCCTTAGGAATGCTCATCCTTGAATGATGTTCTAGACACCTTACGGGATAAAAGACTCAAGACTAGCAACCCATCATGCATCCAACTTCAAAATAATACACAGTTCAAATGAGGAAACATCAACTCCATCTCAACATAATCAATGCATCAAAAGGGAGTAGGAACTACATCTATTAACCCATTATGCATGAAACTCAATATTTCTCATATTCATAAGAGGAACTACCTTCTCCATAAACAAGCATGCTCAACACAATATAATGGAGCCAATATGCAATTGCTCTCGAAATCGTACTAAAACATGTTCATCAACTCATCTCATGAAGTCAAATAGGCAACTCATACTAAATGCACAACAACATGAGGAACATAAATCATAAAAACTCATTGTCTTACTAAATATGACTTCATCAAGAACATGCATAACATAAGGAAAACATGGAGAAACACATATAACACACATGACTCCCAAAACAGTAAAACTCGAGAGAAACTGTTTACCTCAAGCTTGAATAAAAGTAGAGGGAGTAGATGAGGATATCGGGACTTCATATCGGCCGCATCCTCCCAAGTAGCACTCTCAACCGAGTGATTTCTCCATAAAACCTTTACGGAGTATATTTCCTTATTTCTCAATCTCTTGATTTGCCGAACTAGGATCTCTACCAGAACCTCTTCATATGAGAGACTTTTGTCAACACCCAACCCCTCTAGGGGAATACTGGACACCGGATCTCCAACACAATTCTTAAGCATAGAAACATGAAAGACCAGATGAATCGGGGTCAAGTCACTTGGAAAATCCAACTCATAGATAACCTTCCCAATACGTTGGAAAATTTGATATGGGCCTACATACCGGGAACTAAGTTTCCCTTTCTTTCCAAACCTCATCACACCCTTCATGGGTTAGATTTTTAAATAGACCCAATCATTCACTTCAAATTCTAGATCCCTTCTTCTCACATCACCTTAAGATTTTAGAATACTTTGAGTTGTTCTCAACCTCTCTCTAATAAGCCGAACTTTCTAAATAGCTTCATAAACTGTAACGACTCGGAAAATGATAGGATGAACTAGAGCATTGACATTTGGGTTAATGTGATCTTGAGTAGTTGTATGGGCTGTTTAGGACCTTTTGGCGATGGGCAGCCTTGGTCTCCCAATGGATCCCCACCTCGCCTAGTGGACTGCCCACCTAGTGAGCCTACTGGAAAAATGGGCAAGCTAAGTGTGCTCTTGGCAAGTCACCTAGTGCACTTGGCAAGCCCAACTTTCTAAAGGGCGACCTAGGTGCATGATCACCGACTTAGTTGGCGTGTCGCGCTTTTCCTCTACGATCGCCCATTGGACATCCCCCTTGAGCTAGCTACTGGAACAAAGGGCAGACCAAATGTGCATTAGGCAAATCGCCTAGTGCACTTGGCGAGCCCAAGTGTCAAAAGGGCGAACTCAAGCAGGCAAGGGGAAGAAATTTTAAGTTAAAACTTTAGGGTCCTTAGTTCTTTTCCGAAATTGACCCTATACTATTCTATTATTTTCCTAGGACCTATATAACCTTATTATAACCTAATTCCTTTCATTTTAAGCCCCTCCAAATAGAATTAAAAGAAACCTATCTTCTCTCAAATTTTCTCTCACTAGAAACCCTCCATTAGAGAAGGAGAAGAAGGGAGCTATTGAAGCTAGGGTTTAGAGATTTCAAGGTCATTTCTTCTCAATTTCTTGTGGATTTCTTCGGATTAAGGTATGGTGGCTCTTTATCTAGGGTTATCTCTCACCCTAGAATCCTATCAAAGTGTTTTTCAAAGCTTGCAAAACTTCAAAACCTAGATCTTTTACTCCTCAACATGGGTTCAAACTTTTATTGTTTAAATGGATTTATTATGAATTAATGTGGTTGTATTGATGTTAAATGGTGATTTTATGAAGAACCCTCTCAAAGAACCCATGTTTTCCTAAAGTCTTCAATGCTGCCCAAAGAAGTGGGTTTGTTAATTCTTCAAACATGTGATTATGAGATTCTTAAATTTAATGAGTATATTAAATTAATATGATAATTCATGCCTAATTATGAAGATTTTTGGTATGTGGTGATGTATTGATTATGTCCTTGTAAGGAAAATTCATGATTTAGCTTATGTTGATATAAAAGTGTGATCTATTGATGTGCGATCCACTTATGGTGGAGGTGGTTACTTTCTATGTCCATAATGGTAATTGAATTGACAGAAGTCTTCTTATTACCCTAATTATGAAGAATAGATGCATAAATGTGATATGAAAAGTGTAATTATGAACATGATATGAAGAATGTGTGTGTGGTTTATGCATAGAAAGAAAGTGTGCTAGTATTGAAATAACATTCTCAATTATGCACTTATGAATGAAGATACTTGCATGTGGAAGGTTTTCTTCCTTTTTAATGTATCTTGAATTGGTAGACTTAGGTTTCCTTTTCTTGAAAGCATGCATGAAGTTAAATGATCATAAATGTTATGATGTGTTGATTTAAAAGGTTATTCTTAACTCTTCACTAAAGCATGTTAAATGATTCCTATATGAAATATTATTCTCATGTTTGAATCTATGAGCTATCCTCATGTTGGGAGAGGATGGATGCCCATACGATAGTTGAGGCGGGGTATCTATTAGCAATCCTTGGAGATGGATGCTCATATGATAGTTGAGGTAGGGTTATCTAGTAAAAATCTCTATCCCTAAAGGACTTATGCAAGTTGGAATGAGATGGATACCCATACGTTAGTTGAGGCGGGGTTATCTAGTAACAATCTCTCTTCCTTAATGAATAAATGACATGAACTACTCTATGGGAATGAAGGCTAAGCACCGAGAGGTCATAGAGTAGGATGGATGCTCTCATTATAGTTGAGGCGAGGTATCTAGTAGAAATCCCTTGTGATGTATGACCAGACGTTAGTCGAGGCGGGCTGTCATGTAGCAAGCTCTTTGTACCTTAACTATTTTCCCACAGAGGATAGCTAGTGGATCCATTAGGCTAATCACCAATCGACCCTAGGCAAGTTGATCACCTTTTTACGGTGTGGGGTTACATGACACCGGATTCTATGATTTAGCTCTCATAGTCTATGTCGGTTAGATGCTTATTCCCTTCATGTGAGGTACCCATTATGGTTTCTTGAGAAGTTCTATGACGAGTGGGTATTAGTATGAGATGTTATCCATGCATTTGCACGAGTAGGCTTCAAGAGGGCTATAGTGAAAGTCTATACTTCCTAATGAAGGAATGTGTTCTAAATGAACAAATAAAACAAGTTTCCTTTATGTCTACATGAATTGATATATGTCTCATATGTTTATATGAAATGATGCATGTTTTCCATGATATGATGCATGTCGTAGTTGACTAAAAGATATGAAGCATGTTTCAGTTGAGTTAGTGATATGAGTTGTTTAGCATGATATGTTAAAATGTTAGGAGTCTTATCTATGGTGGCCTAGAGGAACACTTAGGTGTGGTGTGAAGAGGTAGTATGGGATGCCACTTCATATCTTACTTAAGTGTGTCTTAGGGCTATTATAGATAGGTACCCTAAGATGATTGAGACGTCTTGCTTGATGTATATGTTCTTGTATCGGTTCTTGACATTGAAGGAGCATGAGGATAATTGTAAGTTCACCTTTAGTGGAAATGTGATGATAATGACTTGGATGTTGGTAATACTTGTATTTGATGCTTCTTATTCTTATGTTCATGAAATATCTTGAAATTGGTATCATGCATGGTTTTCAAGCCAAAATGTCCGTTTTAGCATGTTTTCGCATGGTCATCATACTTAGTACATTTGTGTGTACTAACTCCATAATCCTCTATGTTTACAAGTGTAGGTTTCGGCGAGTGACTTTCTAAATCTAGTGAATACTTTGATTAAGACTCCCAAGTTAGAGTGGTATGTCCTCATCATTCGGGTACACGTTTTAAAAGCTTTATGTTTTGCTCTACTTCTTCATGTTAGACTCTTTCTAGACTTTTCAAGTGTAAAGGTCCATGACCCTACTTATGTCGGTTTTTCTAAGATTGTATTATGATGGCCATGTGAGACAAGTAGATTTCCGTTGCAATGTTTTAAATGTTTAGCATGTTTTGATTCGTATGGTTTTAAATAAAAAGTTTATTTCCGTACAATTTCTATTATCTATGCGATGAATGAATGCTATTAGGCTTGTATGAGGCCCTTCGGGGTCGAGTACGTTGTGTCGCATCCGGGGACTAGACTTGGGTCGTGACAAACATGGTATCAGAGCAAAGATTTTGGAACGGTACTTTTAGGATGTCGTCTCACAAGCCACGTCTAGTAGAGTCTTGTTCATCGGTGTGAGTCGCGACACATCTATGAGCGGGAGGCTATAGGACATTAAGATATTTCACTTTTTTCATACTCCTATGTCGTGCCTTAGAGCTAGATCTATAGTGTCTTTTTGCTGACCCCTTATCTTGTGTTTATAGGATATGATTACAAGGAGGGTGGAAGGAGAGGGTGTGAATAGAGGAGCTCCTCCTCTAGAGAATCAAGCTCCTCAAAGTAATCAAATTCCTCTAGGTGGTCAAGTTCCCCAAGATAAGGAAGTCCTTCAAGATCCTCAAGTTCCTAGTGATGAAGGAGTTATTACTAATATGGAGATAAGGACGGCCTTCCAAACCTTGACTCATGCTTTGACGGTTCAAGTGACTAGGGATGCTAGAGCTTATGAGAACCCTAATGAGAGCACTATGGCTTCAAGGCTAAAAGATTTCACTAGAATGAATCCTCCTTGTTCTTTGGCTCTCAAGAAGACCCTCAAGAGTTCCTAGATGAGGTTTATAAGATTTAGATGCTATGGGGGTTACTACTAGGGAGAAAGCGAGCTAGCAGCTTATCAATTGAAGGGTGTGGCACAAGTGTGGCATACTCAATGGAAGAGGAATAGGCCGGAAGGAGCGGATGCTATATGTTGGGAGGTGTTCAAGAGAGTTTTCCTTGATAAATTCTTTCGTTGGGAGAAAAGGAAAGCAAGGGTAGAAGAGTTTATCAACCTTCATCGGGGAGGTATAGGTGTTGAGGAGTATTTTCTTAAGTTCACCAAATTGTCTAAATATGCTCCTTCTATGGTTGTGGATCCTAGAGATGAAATGAGTAGGTTTGTGATGGGTGTGTCTAGCTTGGTGAGAAAAGAATGTCGTTCAGCTATGCTTCATGATAACATGGATATATCTCGTCTTATGGTTTATGCTAAGCAAATGGAGGATGAAAATCTCCAAGAAAAGAATAGGGAATTGAAGAGGTCTAGATCTGATGATCAATGTCAACCTAAGTTCAAAAAGAGGTCAACCAACCAAAATTCCTTATATAATTCTTCTATGGTGAGCAAAGGTAGGGTGTCTAACCCTAAATCTCAAGGAGGAAGTGGAGGTGGTTCTCCTTATGATAGGCCTACATGTGCTAATTGTGGAAAATACCATTTGGGTAAGTGTCTTGCCGGTACGGATGGTTGCTTTGGGTGTGCAAAGAAGGGACATAAGATGTGAGATTGTCCGACACTCATGGATAAGGGAAGAGAGGCCAAGCAAGATTCCTATAGTGGCCCGAATCCTAATGCTCCCAAGAAAAATTGTTTCTATGTGCTTCAAGCTAAGGAGAGTAAGGAAAGTCACCCGTGTGAAGACACCAGTAAGTGATGGTTCCCTTTGATTTAGAATGTGATGTTGAGGTCCTTATGTTGTGTTCATGTTAGTCTATTATGAGTATGAGTTCTTTCTTAAGTGGGTATTGTATGTTGATTATGAGATTGTGAAGAATTTTGGTATCCTTATCACTTTCTTCTATTCCTATTCAAGCTTCAGACTTAGTGTTCTTAGTAGCTTATTTCATGTATTGGAGTCATGCATGATTACGTGTTGCATGGTTTCCTTTTATTATTCATGCTCTTGATGAGATTATGATAGAATTATAAAATGAGTAACTGATCTATATTCCCTCATGTTGTTGTTCAATTAGTATGAGATGCTTGTTGTGAATTCAAAAAGTGAATGTATGATCATGCCTATGTGTGCTTCTGAGAGTAATTTAATATATCAGCTTCATGTTGTTATAATGAGCATGCTTATATCGGAGAAGGTAGTTCCTTCATTTAAAGTAAGAAATGATGAAGTATGTGTGCCTTATGAGTTTGTAGAATGCAATGAATACATGTTGAGATAAAGTTGATATTTCTTTTAGTTTGTGCATGGATTATGATGTTGTTTGTTTGTTGGGCTTCTAGTCTCGAGTCATTTTCCCTTAATGTGTTTAAGTGTCATTCGAGGACGAATGTTCCTAAGTGGGGGATTATGTAACGACTCGGAAAATGATAGGATGAATTAGAGCCTTGACGTTTGGGTTAATGTGACCTTGAGTTGTTGTATGGGCTGTTTAGGAACTTTTGGCGATGGGCAGTCTTGATCGCCCAATGACTCCCTACCTCACCTAGTGGACTGCCCACCTAGTGATCCTAATGGAAAAATGGGCGAGCTAAGTGTGCACTTGGCAAGTCTCCTTGTGCACTTGCCAAGCCCAAGTTTCCAAAGGGCGACCTAGGTGCATGATCGCCGACTTGACTTGAGTGTCGCCCTTTTCCCCTCCAATCGCCCATCGGACATCCCCCTTGAGTGAGCCACTGGAACAAAGGGTGGACCAAGTGTGCATTAGGAGAATCGCCTAGTGCACTTGGCGAGCCCCAGTGTCCAAAGTGCGAACTCAAGCGAGAAAGGTGCAGAAATTTTAAGTTAAAACTTTAGGGTCCTTAGTTCTTTTCCGAAATTGACCCTATACAATTCTATTCTTTTCCTAGGACCTATATAACCTTATTATAACCTAATTCCTTTCATTTTAAGCCCCACCAAATAGAATTAAAAGAAACCCATCTCCTCTCAAATTTTCTCTCACTAGAAACCCTCCATTAGAGAAGGAGAAGAAGGCAGCTATTGAAGCTAGGGTTTGGAGATTTCAAGGTCATTTCTTCTCAATTTCTTGTGGATTTCTTCGGATTAAGGTATGGTGGCTCTTTATGTAGGGTTATCTCTCACCCTAAAGTCCTATCAAAGTGTTTTTCAAAGCTTGCAAAACTTCAAAACCTAGATCTTTCACTATTCAATATGGCTTCAAACTTTTATTGTTTAAATGGATTTTTTATGAAGTAATGTGGTTGTATTGATGTTGAATAGTGGTTTTATGAAAACCCTCTCAAAGAACCCATGTTTTCCTAAAGTCTTCAATGGTGCCCAAAGAAGTGGGTTTGTGGATTGTTCAAACATATTATTATGAGATGCTTAAATTGAATGAGTTTATTGAAGTAATATAATTATGCATGCCTAATTATGAAGAATTATTGGTATGTGGTGATGTATAGAGTATGGCCTTGTAAGGCAAATTCATGATTTAGCTTATGTTGATATAGAAGAGTGATCTATTGATGTGTGATCCACTTATGGTGGAGGTGATTACTTCCTATGTACATAATGGTAATTAAATTGATAGAAGTCTTCTTATTACCCTAATTTTGAAGAATAGATGCATGAATGTGATATGAAAAGTGTAAGTATGAACATGATATGAAGAACGTGTGTGTGGTCTATGCCTAGAATGCAAGTGTGCTAGTATTGAAAGGACATTCTGAATTATGAACTTATGAATGAATATGTTTGCATGTGGAAGGTTATCTTCCTTTTTAATGTATCTTGAATTGGTAGACTTAGGTTTCCTTTTCTTGAAAGCATGTATGAAGTTATATGATCATGAATGTTATGATGTGTTGATTTGTAAGGTTATTCTCAACTACTCACTAAAGCATGTTAAGGGATTCTTATATGAAAGGTTATTCTCATGTTTGAATCTACGAGATATCCTCATGTTGGGAGAGGAAGTATGCCCATACGATAGTTGAGGCGGGGTATCTAGTAGCTATCCTTGGAGATGGATGCCCATACGATAGTTGAGGTGGGGTTATCTAGTAACAATCTCTATCCCCAAAGGACTTATGCAAGTTGGAATGAGATGGATACCCAAACGTTAATTGAGCGGGGTTATCTAGTAACAATATCTCTTCCTTAATGAACAAATGACATGAACTACTCTATGGGAATGACGGCTAAGCATCGAGGATCATTGAGTGGGATGGATGCTCTCACGATAGTTGAGGCAGGGTATCTAGTAGCAATCCCTTGTGATGGATGCTGATACATTAGTCGAAACGAGGTATCATGTAGCAAGCTCTTTGTCCCTTAACTATTTTCCCACATAGGATAGCTAGTGGATCCATTAGGCTAATCACCGATTGGCCTTAGGCCAGTTGATTACCTTTTTACGGTGTGGGGTTACATGACACCGGATTCTATGATTTAGTCTCATAGTCTATGTCGGTTAAATTCTTATTCCCATCTTGTGAGGTACCCATTATGGTTTCTTGAGAAGTTCTATGATGCATGGGTAGTAGTATGGGATGCTATTCATGCATTTGCACGAGTAGGCTTCAGGAGGGCTATAGTGAGAATCTCTACTTTCTAATGAAAGAATGAGTTCTAAATGAACAGATGAAGCAAGTTACCTTTATGTCTACATGAATTGATATATGTCTCACATGTTTATATGAAATAATGCATGTTTTCCATGATATGATGCATGTCATAGTTGACTAAAAGATATGAAGCATGTTTCACTTGAGTTAGTGATATGAGTTGCTTAGCATGAGATGTTGAAATGTAAGGAGTCTTATCTATGGTAGCCTAGAGGAACACTTAGGTGTGGTGTGAAAAGATAGTATGGGATGCCATTTCATATCTTACTTAAGTGTGTCTTAGGGCTATTATAGATAAGGACCCTAAGATGATTAAGACACCTTGCTTGATGTATATGTTCTAGTATTGTGTCTTGACTTTGAAGGAGCATGAGGAATGTGGTAAGTTCACCTTTGGTGGAAATGTGATGATAATGACTTGGAAGTTGGTAATATTTGTATTTGATGCCTCTTATTCTTATGTTCATGAAATATCTTGAAATTGGTATCATGCGTGGTTTCCAAGACAAAATGTCCGGTTTAGCATGTTTTTGCATGGTCATCATACTTAGTACATTTGTGTGTACTAACTCCATATTTTCCTATATGTGTACACGTGTAGGTTCCGGCAAGTGACTGGCTTGTTCTAGTGAAGACGTGGATTGAGACTCCCAAGTTTGAGTGTTATGTCCTCATCATTCGGGGACACGTTTTAGAAGCTTTATGTTTTGCTCTACTTCTTCTTATTTGACTCTTTCTAGACTTTTCAAGTGTAAAGGGCCATGACCCTACTTATGTCGGTTTTTCTGATATTATATTAAGATGTCCATGTGAGACAAGTAGATTTCCTTTGCAATGTTTTAAATGTTTAGCATGTTTTGATTTGTATGGTTTTGAATAAAAAGTTTTAATTCCGTACAATTTCTATTATCTATGCAATGAATGAATGCTATGAGGCTTGTATGAGGCACTTCGGGGTCGAGTACGCCGTGTCGCATCCAGGGCCTAGACTCGGATCGTGACATATATCGATTTGGGACCAATCAAAGCAATTTCACCCACCTTAAACCAACCAACCGGAGACCTACATCTCCTACCATACAAGGCTTCAAAGGGAGCCATTTCGATACTTGCGTGATAACTATTATTTTAGGCAAACTCTATTAATGGCAAGTGGTCATCCTAATTACCCTTGAAGTCTATACCACATGCCCTCAACATATCTTCTAATTTTTGGATGTAAGCTCCGCTTGCCCATCGATTTGGGCATGAAAAGTCGTGCTAAGCTTAACCTTAGTACCAAGCCCTTTTTGGAATGACTTCTAAAAGTGTGAAGTAAATTGAGTACCCCGATCCGAAATAATAGATAAAGGGACCCCATGCAACTTCACTATCTCACTTATTTACAACTTGGCATAGTCTACCGCCTAATGAGAAACCTTGACGGGAATAAAGTGGGTTGATATTCTTGTTGGGTCTGGCTTGCTGATAGGTTAGATGTATGTAAATGGTGATTTCACCTAGTGGTTGTGGTTTAATCTAAAGGGTTTGTAGTTGCAAATACAAATCCACCCATGTGTTTTTGGCTTTCCCGAGAGGGAGGTCATGAAACCAAAACCACTAGAATGTGGCCTAAGAAATGGGTCGACATGAAGTTTAACCTGAGAGGGTGAGCCCTAGTCCTATATCCTAACACTCAGCTTAAGAGAGAGAGTGGGGTAAGGCGTAGGCTGGTCTTCATGTGGAAAATGGGTGTTCGAGAGGAACGCATTTGAAACGGAGTAAGTTGCCCGAGAGGGAACTTATTTCCATTTAAAGCTTAGCTTAGTCACTATTATCTTGAAAATTTCCTATTGAAAGCATGTACCCAGCAATTTATCTCAACTTGTATTGCAGTCACATCCCAAGAACCTTTCCTCATACTTGATTTTCTTGTTTATTTTGCTGTTTTAGCACCTGTTACAAAACCCCCATTTGATAATTGACGCTTTCTTGTCACCCGCTTTAATTTACTATGCCTTTTATCGCAAACGTCTTTAACTACGACTAACTTGAATGAAATTCTAATTGGTTATTAATTTTCAAAACCCGCTCCCTTAGGACACGACTCCAACCCTCGGTTGGGTTACTATATTATCGACAATCGTAGACACTCATATCGTAGGATAGTGTCGTTTGTCACGATAAGCATCAACAATCTACTAAGTGCATCCACTACCACATTAGCTTTGTCGAGGTGGTAAAGGACACTCATATAATAATCCTTCAAATGTTCTAACCACATTTATTGTCAGAGATTCAAGTCTTTTTGACTAAACACATATTGAAGACTCTTTTGATCGGAGAAAGTATCCACATAGGCCCCTTATAAATAATGACTCTATATTTTCAAGGCAAACACAACCGCCGCTAATTCAAGATCATTGGTCGGATAATACTTCTCATGGACTTTAAGTTTCCTTGAAGCATAAGCAATCACTTTACCATTTCGCATGAGCACCCATCCCAACCCCACTCTAGAGGCGTCACAATATACAACAAAGCCATATGTACCCTCCGGTAAGGTCAACACCGGAGCGGCAATAAGTCTATCCTTCAATTCTTGGAAACTTTTCTCACAAGCCTCCAACCATTCAAAGTTAGTTTTCTTTTGAGTCAAAGCCCTCAACGACGGAGCAATAGAGGAAAACCCCTCAACAAACCTCCTATAGTAACCAGCCAAACCCAAAAAGCTTCTAATGTCAAAAGGACTTAGAGGTCTACGCTAAATCTTGACCGCATCCATATTCTTAGGATCTACCTCAATACCCTTGCTTGACACGATATGACCAAGGAAAGCAACGGACCTAAACCAAAATTCACACTTACTAAACTTTGCAAAAAGTTGTTGGTCCTTAAGAACTTGAAATACAATTGTCAAATTGTCCACATGTTCATTCTCACTCCTTGAGTAGATTAAGATATCATCGATAAATGATGATTCCAAGATTTGGACTCATTTAGGGCTTTGTTTATATATATTTAGTGTCCTCAAATGGTTATTTTGTGCCAATAATTGATGTAAAACCCTTCATTTTCAGGTATATGAATTGAGGAACAAAGCAAGGACACTAGTTTGAAAAAAGGAACAAAACGGGTTGAAAGAATGAAGAAAGGCAAGCCTGGTGATCGCCAAGTCCACTTGGCAAGTCGCCGAATGGCTATCTGACCACCTAAAGTTTTAGTATGCCAAGCCCTGAGGGAAAAAACCAAGTCGGCGACAAAAATCAGCAGTCGGTGGTTCGCCGAGTAGTTCCGTGATGTAGTGTTAAATCGGCCAAAGTTAATGACCTTGAGGATGTTGAATGTCAAGGAAGAAGGGTCATGGATGTGACCAAAAGGCAGCTCGCCGAGTGGTTTGGCGAGCCCAACTTACTTCGCCGAGTAACTCTTTGCGGCACATGTTTGGCGACTATAAATACATTTTTGAACATTTAGTTTAGTATCTTTTTTCAATCTTTGTATCTTTTATCAATCTATTAAGTTTTTAGCTCTGGAGAACAGTCTTCTCTAGTTTTTCCCTAATCCTTGAAGGATTGAAGAAATTCACTTTTGAGAAATTGGAAATGGGTCTTTGAGAATCTTCAAATTGGAGCATTGTAAGGAAAATCACTCTTACCTAGTTGATGGATAATCAATTTGGTAACGGTTTTTACCTTTTTATGATGTCTAGCTAAAACCCCAATAATTGGGGTGTGATTATATGATTATGGGTTGATTTAGCTTATGGTTATTGCTAATTGTTAGTTTAAATGCTATTTAGAAGTGAGTTCAGTCATTAATTATGTTTAATTTAAGAATTGTAGTGTCAAATGATGTTCTAGCTTTGTGTTCTTGGCATGCTCGAGAGAGAGAGGTTATAGAACTAAGGTTTTTGATTAATGGTTTGTGGGTATTGGGTCGACTTGGGTTCAACTCAAGAGAATGAATCCTAAACCCTTCCCTACACAGTCAGCTCAAGAGAGTGAATGGATTAAGGTGTGGGTTGCTCTTATTTTGCATGCTTGTTGATGTTCGAGAGAAATCAACTTGGGTCGGAGTAAATTGTTCGAGAAAAAGTTTATCCCCTATATACCTTAGCCTACTCACTATTATCTAGCTATTTTCTAATAGTTGCAATTACCCATTTGTCTATATTTGCCTATAATCGAATCACATCCCAAGAACCCGTCTCATTATTGTTATTTCATATTGTTTGTTGTTGTTTGTAGTTGATATTCAAAACTAATCCCCCCTCATTTCACATTCGTGTCACCCCTTGATTTGAATGATGTCTTTAGTTGATAATTTTTATTCTTATGACTGATTTGACCATGCTCATGCTTCCCCATTGAATCTTAAACAAGTACCACTCCCTGTGGAATTTGACCCCAACTCATTTAGTTGGGTTTTATACTTATTTACGATCGTTGAACACCTAGAATTGGATGAGGTGTGCTTGAAACGTTAAAATCAAAATGGCGCCGCTGTCGGGGAGTGGTGTTGTTTGAGATTCTTTTGGTGAAGTTTAATTTTGTTATTTTTGGTCATAGTTGAATCTACTTACTTTCAGTTTTGGTTTTCGTTTTGTTGTTTTAAAACAGAGGAAATGATCATAAATGGTAGCTACGGTAACCAAGTGGACCACCCTCCTTCAAAAATGATGATTCTTAGGGATAACATCCTAAATTTCAAGCAATTGGAGGGTGAGGCAATCCATTAGTTGTGGCTGAGATTTAAGACACTATTACTGCAATGCCCAACTCATGGAATCCCAGATAAGATGCTACTGGACTGTTTCTATAGAGGTCATGGTCCTGAGAACAGAGGAGTGGCTAATCAACTTTCTTCGGGTGGTCTAATACGACAACCCTATGCAATAGTAGCCCAACTCCTTGATGTCACGACCCAGCGGTACACCCTAGATGTAACATGGCGTACTTGACCCCGAGGGGGTCTCATATAAGCACTTAGCATATCACAACATAAGATAATAGAAAAGTACGGAAAATTTAAAAACTTTTATCCACACAATAGAAGTCATTTTAATAAAAGCAAGTTGAAGTCCTTACTGCACTTTTGTCTCAAACCATCTAATGCAACTGTAGAATAAAACTCTTGGGACACGGCCCATACAATAGTCTCAACATGAAAATAAAAGACATAAAGGAAATAGTGGGTGTTGTCCTCGAAGCTATGAGGACTCACCAAGTCGTCAACTCCTAGCAACATCTAGAGACTTATCTCCAAGAGTAGCACTCAACCTCCGAACCCTACATTTGATTAGAATGTAGGCAAATTATGCATTAGTACAAAATGTACTAAATATGTTATCTAGCACAATCATAAGAGCATAAGACAGGGGTTAGTCAATAGAATACATAATCCATAATCATATGAAATACTTAATGAAACATAAACTATAAGCATAAGAGATAATATCATAATAATAAGCAAAGTCTCCAACATAAGCATCATATAAGCATCATTCAACTCTTTAATCATCTATATCATAATAGAACTACTTTCAAGTAACCTAAAAGCATACTTGTGCAATGCATGAATGGCATCCCATAATACCACGCAAGCTAAGTATCCCTCTTTTGGTCATCTTAAGCATAGTTTATATACATGGTCAAGTCTTTAAGCTTTTTCTACCATAAGGGCACCATACTCCTAAGTAATCTCAAAGCACACTTGTACAATGCATGAAAGGTAATTTATATAGACAAGGGAACTATCACCTTTAGTCAATCATATCATGGAAGGCAACTATAGCGACAACCCAAGCTAAGTCTACATTATAAAAAATAACACTTCATAAGTAGCTTCAAGATAAACTTGTGCAATGTATGAATAGCATCCCATACTATTCACACTAAGTACCACTTTAGGTTATCATGAATGCTCAATAGTTGGGGACTAGTCCCTCTCTTCTATTTGCCATTAGTCATTTAAGGTACTTCTCTATTTAGTTCAAGCCAAGTCACAACACATGAATGAATTCTCTTTTTCAATTCAAGGCAACCAAGGAATAGCACCCTAATAGGCTAGACCAAACTAGTCATATTTCTAACATAACTATGTTAAGCTAAACTAATTACCTTGGAAGGCATACTGTCATGCAAGTCCAAGCTACTCTAGGAAGGGTACAAGTGTTCCATCCTAGCTACCATGAAATAGTCCTAGTCCAACTAAGTCATGCTACCCTTACAAGCACACTATGATGCTAATGCAAGCTACCCTTAGGAGAGTATGATTCTCAATCCTAGCTACCATTAGGAGAGTATAAGTCCTCTATCCTAAGCTACCATGAAATGGTCTTGGCCAAACCAAGTCAAGTTATTATGAGGGCATCCTAATAATGCTAGTTCAAGCTACCTTTAGGAGAGTATAAATCCTTAATCCTAGGCTATCAGGACTATCTTTAACTCAAGCTACCTTTGACATGCATCTTACAATGCTATGTCAAGCTACCCTTAGGAGAGTATAGATCCTCAATCCTAAGTTATCAATCTTGGTCTTATCTTACCAAGTCAAGCTTTACACAAAGGGAACATATGTCACAATTTTAAGCTATTCTAGACTAACAAGCTTTGATTCATTTTAGGCTATTAAGCCAACCTAGAATCATTCTATGTGAGAGAACCTTGGATCTCCTAGCATATTTATGCCTAAGTGTGTAAATGAGAAACAATACACAACATGATCACATAATATTATATTTACCCCCAAAGCCCTAACATTGAAGACTACAAGCTTTATTACCAAGCTTTACTTCTTAATATCTTCATTATACCTAGATTTCAAGATATTCTAATCACATTCTTCATTAGTAGGTGATTCTAGTCATATTTGATCATAAAGGTTCAAATTCAACTTTACTAGTTATGATCCTTCATATTCAATAAGGTCTAGTTATATTCATGATTATATGCTCCTAACCTTGAACAACTACTACACATGATATTGATTTTAGAAGATCAATTCTAATTTTTCAATTTCACCTTTCATGGCATAAACCCACACAATATCAAATTCATCAATTAGACTAAGATTAGCCATAGAAATCACATAAATTCATCATAATATCATAATTCAATTCTAATTCATTCATAATTAGGTATTATCCACTAGATTGGAATCATACCTAAAACACTACCCACAATGTAGGAAGAAACCTTAGCTAGAGTTGGGTTTTGACTTCACAGTTGGGGGAAAACCTAGGGGGCTCTATGGGTGGAATAACCCATAGATGAGTAAGCTAACATTCCTTAATTCAAAGCCCTAACACAAGCTTGAAACAATGGAGGAAATCTGCCTCTCTTCCTTCTCTTCTTCTTCTTCTTCACTTCTAGAGAGAGAATTATTTAAAGAGAATTTGGGGTCTTGGAGGAATGAACTAATTGATTTAGTTTAGGGGTCTATTAGGCTTATATAGGTGGTTTAATAACTAACTATCCCACCTCCCTTAACCCCTAACTAATTACTAAATAATCCCTAAGCCCCTAACTCAAAAACTAAATCTTAAAATACGCCCTCACCTACGAAACCCCCACCCACGGACCGTGTGTGGGTCCACGGATCATGCTGCACACTATTAGGTGCTGGACTGTGGCTAAAAGTTGCAGACCAACTCAGGCCTTGACCCACGAGCTAGAGCTACGGAGTGTGGGTGGACCTACTCCCCCATAGGTGCCATCCGTAGCACACTCAAAATTGCAGATTTAGGGACTGTTTTGGGGTCCTCCTCAAGGACCCCTTTGGTTGGTCCTTGGGGAGTCGTGCTTGTACATTCAACCCCTAATACCTTTATTCTAAGTTCGGAAAGTCATTTTACGAGTTTAACCCTCATTTCTAACTCTAAAACCTTCATGCAAGTCTCTAGAACTCTCTAGTTTAGTTCACTAGTTTCCGGGGTGTTACAATATCTCCCCCTTGGGATCATTCGTCCTCGAATGAAGATTCTAAACACTTCTTAATGTCACAACTCTAGACTAGCATCCCATCATACATGCACTACATCTAAATGCACATAACCAAGGAAGAAAACTTCAATTCCAAGATAAACACATTCAATGCAACACAAGGGAGTCGGAACTACTTCTACCAACCCAAAATACATGAAATTCTATATCTACTCATTTTCAAGGATTAACATCTCCTAGCTAAAACATTCTCAACACACACCCATGGAGCCTAAATGCAATTACTTCTCAAAAAGCATTTGTTCAAGGAGGAATTTTTCAACTCCAAACTAATGCTTATTAACTCATCTCATGAAGTCTATATGCAACTCTACTAAAATTCACTACAACATTAGGCAAAACAATGCATATAAGTCATTTCTAACAAGACCTAAGCATTTTCATGGACATGCATATAAGGAAATCATGGCAACGCATAATCACACAATAAACCTACTAGATAGGCACACTATCTCCCCCTTGGGAGTAAGCCTGCATAAACTCTTCTAAGCATCATTCATACCAAGGACAATTTCAAAGTCCATCATAACAAGTCACAAAAGACAAGAAATCCAGAAATTATTAAAGCATAGAACACATACCGGAAGGAAGGTGAGGAGATCACTCTTGATCTTCTCTATATTGGAGAGCATAAAAAATATTCTTTTTTTGAGGCTCCACATCCCCACTACTAAAGGCAACTTGCTTACCCTCTCTTCTTGTAACCTTAACCTTTAGGCAATCTTTTATCTTGTGGCCACTCTCACCACAACTAAAGCAACCCTCTCTACTGGCGAAACACCTACCCTCATGTTTCTTACTAAACCTAGAACAAAGGGGCCATAGGGACTCATTACTTATCCCTTGTGGACTAGGGGTAGACACTCTCTCATCCTTAAGCTTAGGAGCATTAGAAAAGCCTTGTCTGGAAAACTTTTGTCGATTCCTAGAACGACCATGTCCATCCGACCCATCATGAAAGGACTTATCATTATCCACCCTAGACCTCTTTTTCTCTCTAGATTTTTCCTCTTCAAGTTTATATTCCTCCATTTGTTAAGCACACACCATAAGACGTGAGATATCCATATCATCATGGAGCATTATCGTACGACATTTTTTTGCTACTAAGTGGAACACCCCCGTCACAAACCTAATCATCTTATCCCTCTGACTTGCTACCATAGAGAAATCATACTTAGACAACAGAGTAAATTTCAAGGAATACTATTTAACACTCATACTACCTTTCTTAAGGTTGATGAATTCCTCCACCTTATCATCCCTTAACTCCCGAGGAAAGAACCTATTTAGAAATGCCTCCTTAAACATCTCCTAATCTATGGGACCCACTTCTACCGGCCTACCATCTTTCCATGGTTTATACCATATTTGAGCAACATCCTCAATTGATAAGCAGCTAGTTCCGCTTTTTCTACCGTACTCACTCCCATGATAGCTAGCACCTTATAAACCTCTTATATAAACCCATTAGGATCCTCTTCCTTTTTGGAGCCACTAAACACCGGTGGGTTCATCCTGAAAAACACTCTCACCCTAGAAGCAGCCATCCCCCTTATTGGGTTTGCCAGATCTACCATCTCCCTATTGATTTGGACCATCTGTGTTTGAGCTTGATTTATCAAAGCTTGGGCCAATATTTGGAGAGTCGACCTAATCTTCGCATTTGTCATGTCTGGAGGATCAATATGAGCTTGAGGAAGAGCTTAGTGTGGATCTTGGAGAGGAACCTCTTGCTCCATATTGCCTTCCTCATCCCTCCTAGCATTTGCCTTTTTATTAGCCGTACCTTGAAATCAACGAGAACGGATTAGAAGAAGTGCTTGCTAAAGCCAAACTCTATGGAACGACTTAAAGAATGAAGAAGTGTGATTTCATAAACATCCAATAGCCTCCTATTCATAAATGTAGCGCGCTTCACATTTATGAACAAGACTCTACTAGACGTGGTTTGAGACAATCCTAGAACCATTCTAGACCTTGTGCTCTGATTACCAAGTTTGTCACGACCCAGGGGTACACCCTAGATGTAACATGGTGTACTTGACCCCGAAGGGGTCTCATAAAAGCCCTTAGCATATCACAGCATAAGATAATAGACAGGTACAGACAATTTAAAAACTTTTATCCATACAATCGAAGTCATTTTCATAAAATCAAGTGGAAGTCTTTACTACACTTTTGTCTCAAACCTTCTAATACAACTTTAGAGTAAAACTTTTGGGACACGGCCCATACAATAGTCTCAACATGAAAATAAAAGACATAAAGGAAATAGTGGGTGTTCTCCTCGAAGCTATGAGGACTCACCAAGTGTTCAACTCCTTCCAACTTCTAGAAACCTATCTCCAAGAGTAGAACTCAACCTCTAAACCCTACATTTGATTAGAATGTAGGCAAAGTATGTGTTAGTACAAATGTACTAAATATGTTAGCTAGCATAATCATAAGAGCATAAGACAAGGGTTAGTCAATATAATACATAATCCATAATCATATGAAATACTTCACGAAACATAAACTACAAACATAAGGGACAATATCATAATAATAAGTAAAGTCTCCAATATAAGCATCATTCAACTCTTTAATCGTCTATACCATAATAGAACTACTTTCAAGTAACCTAAAAGCATACTTGTGCAATGCATGAATAGCATTCCATAATACCACCCAAGCTAAGTATCCCTTTTTTGGTCATCTTAAGCATTGTTTATACACATGGTCAAGTCTTTAAGCTTTTTCTACCATCAGGGCACCATACTCCTAACCAACCTCAAAGCACACTTCTACAATGCATGAAAGGCATCCCACACTACCCTTCACACTAAGCATAACCTTGAAATCATCCTAGTCATACTTTCCCTCCTTTCGTCTCATTATTAGCTTAATTCATATAGACAAGGAAACTATCACCTTTAGTCAATCATATCATGGAGGGCAACTATAGCAACAACCCAAGCTAAGTCTACACTATATAAAATAACACTTCATAAGTAGCTTCAAGTTATACTTGTGCAATGTATGAATAGCATCTCATACTACTATTCACACTAAGTACCACTTTAGGCTATTATGAATGCTCACTAGTTGGTGACTAGTCCCTCTCTTCTATTTGCTATTAGTCATTTAAGGTACTTCTCTATTTATTACAAGGCAAGTAAAAATACATGAATGAATTTTTTTTTTCAATTCAACGCTACCAAGGAATAGCAGCCTAATAGGCTAGACCAAACTAGTTATGTTTTTAACATAACTATGTTAAGGTAAACTAACTACCTTGGAAGGCATACTATCACGCAAGTCCAAGCTACTCTAGGAAGGGTACAAGTGTTCCATCCTAGATACCATGAAATAGTCCTAGTCCAACTAAGTCATCCTACCCTTACAAGCACACTATGATTCTAATGCAAGCTACCCTTAGGAGAGTATGATTCTCAATCCTAAGCTACCCTTAAGAGAGTATAAGTCCTCTATCCTAAGCTACCATGAAATGGTCTTGGACAAACCAAGTTAAGTTATCATGAGGGCATCCTAATCACAGCTTGAGCTTGAGCCGCCATGGCTTGGGTCAACATTTGGATAGTAGACCTAAACTCTGTCTGGGTGACATTCTTAACCACGGGATCAAGCAGAGCTTGATTATCCAGAGGAGGAGCTCTTTCATTCACATTGTCACCCTTCATTCTTCTTGTGTTAGCCCTTCATCTATTCATATCCTAATGACACAAGACAAGGATTAGGAGAGGGACTTTATAGAGTTAAACTCTACAGCACGACTTAAGAGTAATGAAAAAAGTATAGTTTCCTAATCATCTTGTAGCCTCTCATTCATTAATGTGGAAAGCTTCACACTCAGGAACAATACTCTACTAGATTTGTCTTATGAGACATCATCCTAGAATCATTCTAAACCTTGTGCTCTAATTACCAAGTTTGTAATGACCCAAGGATACCCCCTAGATGTAACAAGACACATAATACCCCTAAAGGCACCATGTAAGCAACTTAGCATATAATAACATAAAGCATTAGAAGAATAAGAGTAAAACACATTTGAAGTCTTAAAAAAAAATTCATAAACGCAAAGAGGAAGTCTAGAATTGTCTCAATTGGCCATCTATTACAATAGTAGAACCAAATAGAGTCGCAGCCCATACAACATAATCCAAAAGTCAATACAAGAATGAAACTACTAAATGAAAATATACGTCCTTGAACCATGAGGACTCACCAACAAGCAAGGATAAATAAAAAATTCCAAGCTCTATCCACAATGAGGGCCGCCTTGAGAATCGGACCCTACACTTGGAAAAAATGTAGGAAAATATGGGTTAGTACAAAAATGCACGAAGTATGATAGTCATGCATAAAATCATGAAAATATGCTAAAAGAGACGTTTTAGCTTAATGCATGCAATTTGCTAAGTCAAAGCATCATTCAGAAGGTAATGGAAAAGCATAAGTCATATATCATACCCAACTCATATATCATCATACCATAAACACCCTCAAAGCTTACTTGTGAAATGCATGAATAAGATCCCATATTCCTACCCATACTAAGCAAAGCTTCTTGAGTACATATAGTTCATAATTCATATTCTTGTTCATACTATCAAAATGGGATAAGCCTTAACCGACATAGACCATGTGATCTAAACATGGAATCCGGTGTCAACCCCACATCGAAAAGGGGTTATCCTACTTTCCTAAGGTAGAACCATACTCTTAGCTTAGGTGGATCCACTAACTAACGACCAACATAGTTTATGGGATAAGAGGATTGCTACTAGAAAACCCGGCCTCTACTATCGTGAGGGCTTCCATCCCAAGAGATTGCTCCTAGAAACCCAGTCTCTACTAACGTGAAGGCTTCCATATCATATTAATATTCTATCGGTGCTAAGCATAATTCCCATAGAGTTCATATTAAGTCTTGAATTAAGTTCATAATTATGGAAGAATATCTTGACACTCAATCCAACATAACACCTACTATAGCTCATAGATTCAATAGGTGAGAATAGCCTTTCAACCTTAGAATCATCATATTGTCAAAAGATCTTTCACATCATATCATAATCATACATAAGTGTGTACATGAGGATAATCTTCCAACAACACAACAACTAGATCATAATCATAATCACTTTACTCTCAAAGTGTTCTTAAAGCATATATAAAACTCATAATCATGCATAATTCACATACTTTACCCTTCAAGGACCAGAGATCATATTCCATCAACACATCTAGAATTAATACATTAGACATGGATAATTAGACAATTCAAGTAACCCAACTATCACAAGCATAATCTCATAACATCCTTCTATAATTAACAAACCTACATCACAAGTTCATAATTGGGGAAATTAGGGATTTCATGGGTTCTTGGGGGTTTCAAAATAAAAACATCATAAATCATCAATTCAATCATAATATAAAGTAATTAAATCATTGAAATCATTTTTGAAAGGGACCCATGACTTGGAGTTAAAACTCTAGCTTTTTTTGAGGAAATTTCTATCTTTGAAATTGAGTTTGAAGGTACTCCATGGATGAAGAATGTCCATGGATGAAAGACTACCATACCTTAGTTAAAAATCCCAATGAAATTGGGGTGAAAAATTTGCTTCTTGAACCCTTGCCTCGCCTTCTTCCTTCTTCTTCTTCCGTGAAGTCTAGAGAGATAATTTTTTTGAGAGAAGATGAAATTTTGGGATTTTATTTGGGTGTTGGTAAATAACAGGGTGAATGGGTGTATTTTGACTTAAAAAGACTTATATAGGTGTATAAAAATAAGGTAAAACACCTTCACTTTGATAGGGCATTAAAAAAGGAAATACCCAAAACACCCCTCACTTTAAGTAAGCTGTCAGGGACCATGTGGGGCTCCACGAGTTGTGGTCATGACCACGATTCATGGTCCCATTCGTGGTCTTGAGGCAGTTGCATGGAAACCCTTTCCTTTATCTCACAAGCCCAAGGCATCTCCACGAAGGGATCCACGAGCCGTGGAGCAGGCCACAAGCCGTGTTCCCTCTCATGGACCTTGAGGCAGTGGCTAGGACTAGCCACCAAACCCCCTAAGACAAGTTCAAGACCACTCCCACGAGTCGTCTAAGGCTTCATGAGCCGTGAAGTGCTCACTTAGAGGGGCCATTTTTGGGGCAGCCTAAGGAGGCTACTGCCTCCACCTCCACGAGCGGCACAACAACTCATGGTTTCTACTATGGGTCATGAAGACCATCGTGGTCTTGGTGGGCAGTTCCTTGGAAAAAATGGGCAGCCATGGCCCTTTGCTTTGGCCCTTGCCCATTTTCCTTGGTTCTTGACCTTCTCCCTTGACTTTAACCCTCACGTTTTAGCTCTAGTTTAGCCTACTACTTTCTGAGGTGTTACAAATCCCAAACTTCTTCCTCTCAAATATTTATCTCTCTAGAATTTGAAGAAAAAGCTAGGATCAAGGTCAACTCTCCAATCCTCAAGCATTTGTGGGATTATTTAACAAGGTATGATGGCTTTTTATTTATAGAATCCTTTCATCCATGGAGCCCCTTAAGGTACCCCAATTTAGAAGTAAAAATTCTCCAATTCTAGTTAGGGTTTCTTCTAAAAGTGTGGGTATTGATGAATGTTGATCCAAATGAGTGGAGTATGATTGTTTATGCTTGAATTGAGTAAGTTCAATGATTTTAGAATGAATTTATATGTACCCATGCCTAATCCATGATTTTAAGATGAATTTGATGAATGCGGGTTTTACTACATGAAAGGGGAAATTGAGAATTTAGATGTATTCATATAGAATTGATATGATACATTATATATTTCTTGAGATTGAAGCATATATGATTAATTATGATTAGAAATGTCTTGAGATTGAGTCATATATGATAAATTATGATTATTAGGGCTTTGAGATTGAAGCATATATGATGAATTGTCTTAAGCATGAATTGGATTGTTGCTTGAATTGCCTTCCATGATGTAAGTATGGCTAGAGGAGGATGACCCAAGTCATGACTAAGGATAAGTTGAGGTTACTTAAGGAAATAGTCCTCCTTTGTATGATGATTTATGTGCATTGATTATGCTTATGACTTATGTTGTGTAACTCTTATGCTTATGTTGATGTTTATGCAATCTATTATATTTAGTACATGTTTGTACTAATGCATACTCTTGCCTACATTATGTAATGACCCATTAGGTCATTTTGAGAACGATTCCTCTCTCTTTTATAAAAAAACCCTTCCCGTAAATTTTGTATAGAGATTTTGATCTATTAGCTTACCTAGAGTTAATTAATTGACGGTTAATTATTAAATAACTAATTTTAGTTAATGCTTAATGGGTTAAGTTTATAATTGGTTTATTATCATACACCACTTTACCTATTTAGAAAAATAAGTTATTAGGGTTGAGAATTTTTGGATCATAATTTAATAAAAGAAAAAGAGTCAGAAAACACAGAAGGAAAAGGGGAAGCTTAAAAGGTCGCATCGCCGTTCCTTCGTTCAGGTAAGAACTCGAGTATTATATGTCTTTATTGCTAATATGCTAGAAGGAAAACCTTCTTAATATTAAATGTTCTATTAATATATGATGTTTGGTCCTTAAAAAACTAGGGGACAAGGACTAGTGGGGTCAATCATGGCTTAATAATTGTTGCTGCTTTTTTCGGTGGGTATTTGTTTTAACTTTTGGAAATCTTGTTATGAATATGATGATGTCGTTCTCAATTTTTAATATATCAGGTGTAGGTGATCAAATATTAATTATGTTGTATTATATAATACCATTAGATTATGATACATAACCCTAGACTTGAAATTGGGAAACTAGCAGAGTTGACATGTAATTGGAATCAAAAATTATAAATGATTATAAATTTAGGTGAGTTTTTGGGTCTAGGCTAAACCTATAGTAATATGGGTGTTGTTAGTTTCAAAACCTTAATGTGATTATTTACTTGAATAGATTTTATTCATATGGAAACTCGGAGAAAAGGGAAGGCTCGAGTCCCGGAGTGATTGTTCGATTGTTTGAGGCAAGTGGATTTCTAAACCCTTGTTAAGTGCATAGAATCGTGTATTTCCTTGTGATACGTGTTGGGGAGTAATGGGACTTGGTGATGGGTTGACTTGTCCATGTTGAATAATTCTCATGATGGAAAAAGAGTAATAAAAGGCTATGTGATTAATTATTAGTGTGTGATGTGTTGATAATGGTTTAAAAAGTTTATTGATTTATTGTTGACGTTGTATCACAATTGTATTAATGTGAATTGTGCATTATTATGAAAATGTCCATCTCTTCATTATTTGTGTAAATATGCATTTGCATTAGCTTAGAGACATAGTTGTGATAAGTGATATGTGATACGAGGATGTACCATTTCGAGGGACGTGTCGCGCACGGTGACGAATACTATATATAGAGGGACATGTCGCGCGCCGCGATGCATACTATTATCGAGAGACGTGCTGCACACTGCAATGGATGCATGGACAGATATGTCCCCCATGGGTCCCGGACTGAGAGAAAGTGGGTGTGTATCGTTAGGTCAGACATGCATCACTATACTTGACATTGCATTGCACATTTTTATCATTGATGAACTCGATCTTGGGTGTTGTTGATCTTGTGAGTGCCTTTCTGTGGAAGTTGTGATTGATGAATATTGAGTTGTTGTTGAGTATATGTAATATGTTAGAGTATTGTTGTTGAGTTGTATACTATGTAAATTGTGAACTGTTAGGTTGGGCTGGTTTTATGCAGGTTGTAGTTGTGTAGGTTTGGATGGGCTGTAAGGAGTACCCGTATTATGTTCCCTTAGCTTGTGTTTAGAAGTTTACTTGTTGAGTACCGTATGGTTGGTTCTCACCCCTTGCTTCTACATTTTTGTAGGTTACGAGCCTAGAACTTCATGATACCTTCTATTTTATTCATTTCTGAGGCTTTTTATGGAGATTTGTGAGGTAGATGTTTGTCATCTCAGCGGTCCTTCTTACTCTTGTTTATTATTTTGTTTTTACTTGTAAGACAATGTCATTTGAGACTTACGTATTTTATTTCAATTCTAGTATTTGCATTAGATGCTTGTGCACGTGACAACCAGGTTTTGGGGATTTAGTTAAGATGACTTGTTATTCATAATAGAAATTGTTATTGGACTTTTATTTTATTTCCACACTATATTGAAATTGTTGGGTTTTAGGTTGACTTGTCTTGGTGGTATAAGATGAGTTCCATCACATCCATTTTTGGGTCGTGACAAATGGTATCATAGCCCCAGGTTCTTAGGTCTCACATGTATACAAGCCGAGTCTAAATAGAGTCTCGAGGATCGGTACGGAGACGTCTGTACTTACCTTTGAGAGACTATAGTGACTTTTAGGAAATATCTTCACTTTTTGAATCTCTATCGTGTGTTCTTGGTCTGGTCTTGATTCCTATCGCTTCACTCCACTCTCTCTACTATAGTGATGACTCGTGTGTGGTTTTTCATGTGAGTAGTTGATATGTCGTGTATGGCTGGATGTTTGAACTAGTCATGATGTGGAAGTGATAAACTTTTTGAAATCATGAGTTGTCATGTTAAGAATGATCAGTAATATGAAAGGATTGAATAATGTGATGACTCGATGGTGCATTTTGAGGATATTTGAATAATGAGGTTGAATAATGGTTTGAGGGACTTCATGAACGTGTTATATTTTTAGGTTAGTTACCCTAATAGAGGGAATAATACTTGTGTGGTATAGGAAATATCGAGAATGGTTCGACAATTGAGAGTGAAATTATTAAAGGAATTGCTAGAGAATGAACATTGTAACTTTGGAAGCTATAGTTAGTAAAGTTGTCATAACATGTATGAGTTGCTTAGAAAATGATGAGAATGATGTTGTGCCAATAGAGGTCAGAATCTCTACTAGATTTCATAGATTGAGTGTATATCAAAGAAGGTCAATATACGACAACTACAATAGTAGCAATGCTTACTTGGTTAGAGTTATTAAGTGTGTCACTTATGCTATCAACCTGATCTAAGAAAGAATGCATATCACTTGAATAGAGACGGAATGAATTTGACAATGTTTTGCAGTTATTCAATAGATAAATGTCTAGGCTATTTGGGTACAATTTTCTCGGTTGGTATGATATTTCTAGTGGTGGATCTAATATTTTTTTGTGGTTGTGACACTAGTAGTATATGGAAATGGATACATTGATTGTCAAGTGCGAATACTAACTACTTAAAGAGTTATTAGTTGTATCATATGCTCATATAATAAGATTCGATGTTTGCATTCACATTTGAGAAAGCAACTAGGTTGTACTGTAGATGTTTGGGGTTAAGTAGTGTGTATAAGGAAAATTTTAGAGGTGGACCGTTCATACAGTATTAATAAGTTAAGTTGAGAGGTGTATCCCGAGGGTTCTAAATGAGGATCGGTGATTTCATCTTAAGGTCCAACGGAATGGATAGATATCAGAATGACAAGCTTATGGGAAAAGGAAGTCTCAAAGAGTATACTTGTGTGAAGGTAATTGAAGATTTTAGTAAGAAAGTACATATGAGATTGGGTTAGTCCTTTGATTTTGGTTGATATAACTGGATTTAAGTTGTCATATTAATGAAAAGGTTGACTTCGTGGTGATGACAAGAGTTAACAGAGTATGATGGTAATAAGAGTTCGTGATGGATTGTGATTGAGATGCAACTATATAATAAGGATTGTTGGTTAAACGAATTATATATTGTAATGACAACTTGCGTGTATTTAAGGTTGTGGTTTGATACTATTTTGTGTGAGGCTTGATTGCATGGAAAGCTATAGGAGGTGCCGAGATATCACTTGAATAAAATTGAAAGGATCTAGAGTCATAAATGGAAAGAATTAGTGAAATGTAATTTAGTCCTTATAATGAGGCAATCGAGAACAAAGATATTTACTTTGAGTGCAAGGACAATAGATTTACCTACAGATAGTAGAAAATTGAGTTCAAAGAAGCGTGGTTTCATCTATTTTGCTCTACATATGATAACAGTGTCACTGGTTCATCATATTTTTTAAAAACTATTGGAAAAAATTTGACAAAGGAGTGTACCGACGTTCAACTCGAGTGTGATGAAAATTATTTTTTGTGGTTTTGAATTTTGTAATGAGTACGGTTGAATTTTTAGCGATAAGATTGATGGAGAGGCGATCAATGATAAACTAAGATACGTGAATTCATAAAAATCTTCAAGGTATGAGTTAATGTTGATAGATAAAGCAATCGGGTTGCACAGTTGGATTCAAAATTCAAGTTTTTTTTCAATGGTGAGTTCAAGTTTGTGGTAGTGTGTTTTGTCAAGGTATGGATTGATAAGGTAAGAAATGATCGATCGCATTGAGTATGAAGCATTTGGAAGGACTTAAAAATAATTTGAGTAGTAAATTTGGTTACTTTTGATTGGTATACCTAAGGGGGGTTTCACGTAATGTTTTGGTTTAGAGGATAAGGTAGAAATATCATGGGTTGTTGGTCGAAGGATACGAATGGTAAGCAAGTCAGTGAAAGGAAAAAGAGTTTGGTGTATTGAATAGTTCAAGATATTTAAAATTTGTGTCATGGGAAAAATTTAAGAGATGTGGAGGATTAAGACCTCTATATAGACTCTTGGTTACAAGTTGAAACATGTATGGATTTTCATATATAATTTCTAATATGACTATGGTTGTGAATTTGTTCAGTATAGACTTACCAGGGATTTATCAAAAAAAATTATGAAGATTGGGTTTTGATTTGGGTGAAAAGCAGTGAGGTGTGTAAGATTATGTGTTGTTATGTGGGGCTAAATTATTCAGATTATGGTAGGTGACTTATGGATACGCAACAATATGAACCTATAGTTATACATGGTAATTGAGGATTTTGAGGGGATTGAAACTACTATTTTTATGAGACAACCTAGACTGTTATGATGTGTCACATAGGCATTTGATGGTGAGTAGAGGTTATGAGGTTATAGTATACAGAACTATTGGAGTGACCAAAGATTTCTTTGACTTTTGGCATGAGGAGGTACACAATGGTATGAATGGTAGTTGAAAAATGGTATGTGAAAGTTCGCATAAAGTTGACATTGGGTGTGATTCAATTATTGAACCTCGATGGGAAAGTAGTTTAGATTTGAGATTAGTGCTATTTGTTTCAGGTGTGACTCATATCTGTCATAGAATGCTTAAATGGAAAGCGAGGGAGCCATATTTTGAAATTTTTCGAGGCAATAATGTGTTTGATAAGAAGAATTTGATACTAGTGACAATTTGCGAGTAAGGTAAGTGGATGGAGTGGTTATGATATTTGTAATTATTAAGTATGGTAGCTTCATTATAGTGTTATGAAAAGTATGTGGGGTTTGATAAAATTGAGTATGTGTACAATTGTAATGGGGACCAGACTAATTGATTGTGGGTAGCTAAAAATCAAGAAAATGGAGTCAACTGAATGAAAATGTTTGAAATGAACACTATGAAACGATATCTTGTGTTATTTAACCTTGGTTTCGTACATTATTATGTGACCACCTATTTCGTTTCTGATGTGATTTGGAGTATTCGTTGTATATGCTTACGTGTGTTTCTATATCTACGGGTGATTTCCTAGTGGTGGATCGGGTATACCGATCCTACGGCTTTCCTCTTGGTAGGATGGCATCCTTAGAAAGACTTAGACATTTCAGTTATGGCAGATTGGATTTTGTTTAGAATAGTTTAAGTACACCAGTGGAAGTTCATGGAAAGATTGTGCTCTGAGAAAGAATCTTGATAAGATCTGTGATGATTTGTGCATTATGAGTATCTGTTGGTTGATTCTGGCTCACTTCTGGTTGAAGCTGATATTGGTTCAAATTTCTTATAGTAACATAAGAAAAGATTTGTCTTGATGATTGTGTAATGGTCAAGAGTGTTTTGGTTTGAATTGGATTCATGGATTAGTTTGTTGCTTGATAATAACTCTTGATATATAGATCTTCCAAAGTTTGATTTAAAGTTCAGCCCTTGGTAGTTGATCTTTGATGGAATGGTCCTAAAGATGAGTTGATCACTTGGAGAGATGAACACGACTTTGAAATTCATACCTCAGGCTTTTGGTCGTGTTGGTTATTCTTCTTTCCTCTTCCTTATGTTCGAGGACGAACATGATTTTTAGTGGTGGATAATGTAATGACCCGTTGGGTCATTTTGAGAACTATTCCTCTCTCTTTTATAAAAGACCTTTCCCGTAAACTTTATATAGAGATTTTTGAACTATTAGCTTAACTAGAGTTAATTAATTGACGGTTAATTATTAAATAACTAATTTTAGTTAATGCTTAATGGGTTAAGTTTATAATTGGTTTAATAGGATATATCACTTGACCCATTTAGAAAAATAAATTATTAGGATTGAGAATTTTTGGGTCATAATTTAAGAAAAGAAAAGAAGTCAGAAAACACAAAAGGAAAAAGGGAAGCTTAAAAGGTCGCATCGATGTTCCTGCGTTCAGGTAAGAACTCGAGTATCATATGTCTTTATTACTAATATTCTAGAAGGAAAACCTTCTTAGTATTAAATATTATATTAATATAGGATGTTTGGTCCTTATAAAACTAGGGGACAAGGACTAGTAGGGTCAATCATGGCTTAATAATTGTTGCTACTGTTTTCGGTGGGTATTTGTTTTAGCTTTGGCAAATCATGTTATGAATATGATGATGTCGTTCTCAATTTTTAATATATCAGGTGTAGGTGATCAAATATTAATTGAGAGGTTGAAAATAGCAGAGAGTCATCAGAAATTCTACACTGATATTAGGAGAAGAGACTTAGAGTTTGAGGTGGATGATTGGGTTTATTTGAAGGTTTCACCCATGAAGGGTGTTATGAGGTTTGGCAAGAAGGGGAAGCTTAGTCCCTGATATATTGGTCCTTACAGGATATCCAAGAAGATTGGCAATGTAGCTTACGAGTTGGAGCTACCATCAAAGTTAGCAACAGTCCACCCGGTGTTTCACATTTCAATGTTGAAGAAGTGTATGAGTGATCCTTCACTCATTATACCGACTGAAAATATTGGTATTAAGGACAACCTATCTAATGAGGAGGTACTCGTTGAGATACTTGATCGTCAGGTTCGCAAGTTGAGAACCAAGGAGGTAGCATCAGTCAAGGTCAAATGGAGGAATTAGTTTGTTGAGGAACCTACTTGGGGGTTGAGGAGGATAAGAAGAAGAGATACCCATATCTCTTTGAGTCCGGAGAAATTCCAAATTAAGGTACTAATCCTTTTTCTTGGCATTTATTTTAGTTGAAATGTTGTGTTACTTTTCATATTGAGTGTTTGAGTTGGGTGCTAGATGTTACCACCCTTAGTCTACTTAGAGTATTCTCATTCGAGGACGAATGTTCCAAGGGGGAGATATGGTAACACCTCGGAATTTAAAGAGCTACAGATAGAAAGAACTAAATTAGAAATAGCAAAATCTGAAATTTTTTAAGTTATGCCTAAGTTGTGAGTTTTGGGTCAACTCCAAACGACCATAACTTTTTGTACATAATGAGTTTGGTAGCCCATAAGATATCAAATGAAACGTCTTGGAATCCTCTTTCAAACGCTACCGAGTTTGCTAAATTTAGAGCTCGTATCAGGGAGATATTCCCATTTAAAGTTAGTCTGTCTAATTAAGGAAACTTACCTGAATTAGTGAGGGGTATTTTGGGTTTTTCCTTACCCAATCAGATTAAAACGATTTTTGATATTATTTTGTGGTCAAATCTGATTTGGATCAGTTTTACAAATACCATATACACTTGGGGTTTTGAGAAGAGTTCAAGAAGAGGAGAAAAGGAGAAAAGTCCAGTCGTTCGTCAAGTTTTCTTGCGAATCGAAGGTTGTTTCCCCAAGGGTTTAATCCCTAAGAGGTATGTGAGTTCTCATAGTGTTGGGTTCATTCACCCACACGCCAATCATGCTATTTTAAATGCAAATTCATTCTTGAAGTTGAAGGGTTTGTGTTCTTGAAGAGTTTTTCTTGAATTTTATTAGTAATTTATGGATTGGGGTTTTGATGAGTTCTTGAGATAAGTGTTAGTGTTTTGATGGTATTTTTTTAGTAGATTATCGTATAAAAATGTTAGGTATTCGAATCTAAGTGAGTTGGGAAGAAAATCATTCTATTCTAGGACAATTGGGGTTAGAAAATGAGAAAGAAAATTCGTCGAGAAGTTCTGGGCAGGGGCTGGTGCGCCGCGCAAGTAGTGCGCCACAAAGAGGCATCTGTAGTTTAGGTCCTGGGGCGCCGCGCCACTTAGTGCGCCCCAATTCCCCTTCAGTAGTTCAGGGGCTGGCGCCCCGCGCCACTCAGTGCGCTAGGGTCACCAGGTCCCCTACCCTTTTGTCCTTCTTTTCATACAAGTTCCCTTGAATCGTACCTATGTTTCCTACTCGATATCTACATTCTTATTACATATATATACCAAGAGATCATTCATAAAATGAATCATAACCTTGAATCCATAATTCAAATTCAAGGTAGAGTTAAAAGTTAAGTCTTGAGAGTTTTTCCGAGTCATTTTAATAAGTCTTTTACAATCATTTTAAACTTTCTTTTAAGACTTGAGCAGTTGAGTTTGAGGAAGACTAGAATTGAGTTCATTTTCTTTAAAATGATATATGGGAACTAAGTTTTTCCAAAAGCAAATGTTTTCACATTTAAGATGAGAGGAAACACCGATTTTCAAAATAGTTTCTTGAACAGTTTTGAGTACCATCTCTTTTAATAGAAATATTTTGAGTAATAATCTCAAACCAAAGAAAGAGATATGTTTTTAAACATATGAGATAGTTATATTTTGGGGGTAGTATTGAGCACCGATATGGAGACGAGTTCAGATAACTCAAAGTCCTCGTAAATCATGTAGCCAACGTGGGTAGAAAGGGTCATACTTTTTCGATGATTCCTTATTGCTTTTAAGCATAGACTAGTGGATCCACTTAGTAGTAGGTCCTATACATTGGCAAAGTATAGGACAATTTTGGAAGCGTGGGCAAGACAATGTATCATTGCATAGCTCATAGTGATGGTTGTCGGTTAGGAAATCTCCCACAGAGTTTATTTTGTATTCTTGCATAAAAACTGAGTAGTATTGTATTTTTCTAATACATTGAGTTATTGTCTATTGTCTTAAAAGCTTTTCTTTATAATGCATTTTTCTACTTCTTTATATTGAAATGAGTTGAGTATCCCTGAGTTAAGTTGAGACAAGGTAAGTTGTTTCTTCAGTTCTAGTTCAATCTTATGTCTTATTTTAGATTTTCCCTCGCATGCTCATACATTCCATGTACTGACGTCATTTAGCCTGCATCTTTTATGATGCAACTACAGATAACCAGGATCATCAACCAGTGTTTCATTGATCCAGTTGAGTTTCAGAGTTGTTTGGTGAGCCTCCTTGCTTCAGGAAGATCCCCCACTTTGTTTTATCATTTCAGTTTTGTTATTAGGATGATCGGGGATCTTGTCTTGACATCCCTCATAGTATTAGAGGCTTTAAAGATAGATAGACAGTAGTTCATGAGTCTTTATTTTCAGTTATTTGTGTTGAGACTTGAGTTGCCTTCTTGGCTAGTTGAATGTTTATTTCTAAAACATTCTAATTTATCTTTTGAGACAATTGAGTAAAGTTTATCTTTTAACTTCATCTTATTTATGAGTAATTCTTCCGCTAAGAGTTAAGTCAGGCCAAGGATTCGCTTGGGGCCAGCAATGGTTCTCGAGTGCCAGTCGCGTCCAGGGTGTAGGCTCGGGGCGTGAAAGTATTGCTTTTTTTTCTTTTCTAAAAATAATTATGTACCCAAATTTCACTAACTTAGTTTAATGAAATATTGGTTAAATGGTATAAGGTCTTACATAAATTATGGACTTAGCCCATTGACCACCTATTAAAATTAATTATTAAAAAATACCTGCTAATTAAATAATCGTAGTTAAATGAGAAATTCAAAATTCTAATTGAAATTTTTGAGAAAGGTTAAAATACTTCTAGTACTCAAAACGACCTAGCGGGTCATTACAGTCTAGCTAATTATATTTTTATAGACATGAAGGTGACATTTGGATAATCAAAATGTTATAGTAATTTTGGTCACTTCATAGATAATCAAGAACTTCTTTGAACTTTTTTCTACTTTTATTCTTACATTACATACTCCCATCATTTCAAAATAAAGTTTTGTTTTTATTTTTTATTTTTCTTCAAATTGTGTTTTACTCGGTTACTACAACTTCCCATTATACTAAGCAATGTGTTTACCTATTTTAATTTTCAAGGTCCACTCCACATATTTGATATATACAGTAACATCATATTGTATACAAAACATATAAATAAAATATATTCAATGCTCTATAACACTAAATAATTTATATATATATATATATATATATATACAAAAACATAAACAATATTAAACTAACATTTGAGGCATCTAAATCCTCATTTGTTGAAGCTTCTTTTTTAAGAGATTTTATCTCTTCAATTGCACTCTTGAATGATGCATCCAAAAAGGCATTCATTTCAATAAGTTGAGCAACTACGCTGAATCAACACCAACATGTGAAGGATTATAAGGTAGTTCTTTTTCATTCTTCCTTGTGTGACTGTGAGACTGCCTTATGTTTCCAGGTTTTCTCAACTTGTTGAATGATGAATCATTCAGATTTTCCATCTCAATAACATCTTGTTCATCATCCATCAACACAATATCTTTAAATATATACTACAATGACAATAATAAATGTAAGTATAATTACAAACATAGAAACAATAACTTAAGTAATTAAACCTGACAAATTTATATTACATGATTGCCATATTTTCTTAACATGCCTTTCTTTAGATGCTCAAAATAAATCTTATTTTTTGAAATGTCCCAATTGAATATGCATGGAGTAACATGGCATGTACGAATGAAGATTGATTCATCAACTTTGTTGCAACATTCGTAAAACCAAATTTGCATCGCAAGTGAGAATTCAAAACACTTCACATAACGAGGATCCTTAGCCATTTGAATCGTTATTGAATTCCTTAATTGAAAAAATGTCAGATTACCCCAAGGGTATGTACTATACAGTCAAGACTCAACACAAAAAAAGTGATCTTTTGGAATATGAGAAATGTTTGGTGGAGATGACAAAATAAATGTACTGATGAAATAAATCATTTTCATATTAAACATGTCCTCCGACCTAATCAACCCTTCTTTACTAAATACCCTTAAAAAATCAGCTTTCAACACTTTATCAATAGCATTCAGAAAGTACCTACTCATGAGCTTTGATGTGCTCTTAGGATCATGATTAAAAACCATCGACCAACCACATAAAAATGTCGTCACTGTCCTAAATTTCTTAATTCCAAACTCAAGTTCAACTCCATTCAAATTAAACATAAATCTATCATCGCGATCATAAGTCCACTTATGATGCACCAAGCTCCTAATAATCTACGGTTGCACTTTCAATTGTGGTAACTCCAAAAGATATCCAAAAATCAAATCTTTGAACAAATGTAGACAATTAATTTTGAAAAAATCGGCTCTTTATATCATCAAATACGTTGATGTTAACATATGAACACCAACATGATTATTTCTTCTTTATTTAAGAAACATAAAATAAAACATTAACAAGATATTATTGACAAATAATGTAAATCAAAAATATAAAGCAAAACAAAATTCTAATGACAGTAAATAAAAAAGAAAAAATTTATCATTTATAAACAAAAAAATGCAACTAATAATATAAAACTATACAGTAAATAAACAAAGTAAAAATTTATCATTTTAAAAAAAATGCAACTCATAATATAAAACTAAAAACATAGAATTTAAATTAAATAAAAAAAATTGCATAATAACCGAAAAACACTTACCTTTATAGGTTGTGTGGATTTATGGCTTTTTTTTAATTAACCAAGTTGCCCCTTTTGGGTTTGCAACATTCCTAGCAGCAACTCCATCAGAATTTTTCTAACAAAAAACATACATTTATATATATATTAATAAAATCAAAATTAGAGTTAAAAAAGTATCTTTTTACACGATTTTTTCGATAAATCTGTACTTAGTCTAATCTTTTGGCAACTGGGATTTCATCTTCAAAATCACTATCATGTTGATAGTTTTCAGAAATAGAAGTTTCATTCGCCTTTTCTTTACCCTTCTTGCTTTGATTGACAACCGGATGAGACTTGTGTTGAATCTTGCGGGTTGATGAGGAATTGATGACAATAAATTCATTTTTTTCTTTACCTATTTTATTATCATCTATTCTGTCTTTTTTGAAAGGAGTTTGAGTGAACCTGTTCAACTCAAATGAAGGTCTAGAACATGTGATTTGGGTGGGGGGGGGGGGGGGGGGGTCAAACAATACAAAAAATTTAT